>JAQPZY010001623.1:2890000-3060000 GCA_029931535.1 Margaritifera margaritifera
AATGAATTGGTAGTCTTGAATGTCCTGATGTACCCCAACGATAGTCTTGAATGTCATGATGTACCACAACGATACAATCCAGAATATATTTGAGAATGTCCACAAATATCCAAAAGATATATATTTAAATCTAAAGGTTCATGAGCACTTTACGGTAATTCCAGTGAATGTTAAACTAGATTCCTTTCGAATTATTTTTACAGCACTACCGCATTACAGTACAATTAAAACTCTAATCATAAAATGATTCCAAACAGTCTGATGATTCCAAACAGACTGATCATACAAACAGGAATGTTTTTAACACAGGATTTAATATTAGAATGAATGAATGCGTATCAAGTTTGTTTTTATACACATATTCAAATAACCCACAATGCAAGACAAATTGCACTATTTTAGTGGAAAATCCTCAAATTAGTTGTGAATAATTGTCAACAACTCTGACTTTGAACTCAAAGGTCAGCAAATACCTTGTTGACACCTTAACCAAACTTAAAGTGCGACTTTCTGTTTGACCGTATTTTAAAGTACAGTCATAGACCAAAAGTTTAGGCGCTCATTATAGATTCTATATACATAACAATAGATTAAAAAGATTAATAACACTCACGAAGAATATTATATCTGTAGATACAACGATTTATCAAGCCCAGAGACATATACACCTCGACCTGTGGACTTAGTAAATATAACTTTTCTGGGGTTGATACATCGTTGTATCAGCCTCAGAAAAAGTCTATAATTGCACAATATTGTATAATATTAAATTGTTGTAAAAATACTAACATTTATTTCTCTCGAGAATGATCTGTAATATTTAGAACTTGTGTACGCTTGTTCACTGCAAATTCTGTGTCGGAATAATGGAAATTTAATATTTTTGTCGGTTTTAGGACAAATTAGCTCAGTTTTAATCCTTTTGTACTACATCTTTTTTTTTCAATTTTAAATTATTTGCTTTTACAGCCAAAATGGTAAATTATGCAAAATAATACTCTAAGCATAGTGATTCTGAAAAATTGTAAACCCAGATCTGAAATGTTTTTGATTAAATGTGTTACCTGCATAGCTCTCGTGCGCAAAATAATAAGTTCTTCCGTATCGACTGCTTGATGTCTTGATGGCAGAAGGTGGTCATCAAGCCTATTTCCTTCAGAGAAGCGATAAGTAGAAATCATCTATCATCTGTACGCTCTTTCCTGGAGTCTCGTCAGAACGTGGATTGGGAACGAAGAATTTGCAACAATGGCACTGTCTTGAAACTTTGTCAAAACCATTAGATACCCAGTGCATTAGAATAGTCTTTCATAACGTCTGTTGTGAATGATTTTCCGGTCAGTGTTGTAGCAAGTTTAGGATAGTGACCTTACCATTTTTTATTATTAACTGTAACCGGTAATGAAATTTGGTAACCGGTTAACCGTTACCCACCCACCCTCACACACACACACACACACACACACACACACACACACACACACACACCACCTCACTTAGTAACACCTAGAGCATGTAGTAAGCTTAATAATTGTAGAAACAAATCGAAAATGTTTATAAACTTTCTCACAGACTTTTCTTAAAAAACAAGCTGCGTTAAAGATGAATTGAAATGATGCAGTCCATCTGCCCCAAATGTAGCGCTACACATATGATAATTAAATTTGTTTTGTTCTTGAAGTTTCATTCATTGTTTTAACTTTCAAGGTGCAAATTCGTATTAACTTTTGACTAATCTCAAAATATGTTATAACTCGCCCAAGTGCAGGTATGATGGAGTCAAATGGTTCTTTAATTGGGTAAACCTGAGACAGAGACAGCTTATTGTAATACCCAATGTCCAAATCATTTATAAAATGTGTATCTTATTGGCAAATTAATTAATTTAATTTGCAGGCTATATTTAGTCACTAACATAATGATGAGTTAGGCTGCATTTGGAAGTATGAAACAGACTTTAGCCACATATAGCATATCCAAGCAGTTTCACTTGTGACATGCTCAGTCAGTCTTTGGTCTATTGCAATTTATCAGTCAGTTTCCACATTCTAGCAAATGGGCTTACACACATGGATTGAAATTAAAACTTTACGCAAACACGCACACACACGCATTCTAACACACACGAACCTTGTTTTCTTCTTTTCGAAATTCCGGCGTCTTATCTTTTTGCGTCTAAGTCATTTTCACCCTAGGAACACACAAGTTCAACACTTAAGCCTTTTAGTGACAATCGGCATGTTTGGTAGCGATTAATGCATGTAATGGCGGTGAATATGATCACATAATTAAAGGTGGAATGTATACATGGAGTTCATGCAAAAGCAAGTTGGAAATATATCAATATATATGTATCTGCAAGTGAACACGTAAGTTTCACCATATTTTAGAACTGGAAAGTTTTATTAGGCTGTAATTCTTGCAGGTTCACAATCTGTACATGATGTGTTTCCGACTGCGATTGACTTGTTACAGTTAGGTTTATATATCACGGGCAGTGGCGGCGCGAGGGGGGTTGGCTATTGCCCCCGGGCGCCAGGCGAAGGGGGGAGCCTTCTAGATTTTTTTTTTTTTTTTTTGCAGCTGAAATTTTCATAGTACTTCACCTCACCTTAGTGTAACGGCGGCAATTCTTCACAAAACTTATATTCTTTTTTATTTTTTTATTTTTTATTTTTTTTTTTGGGGGGGGGAAGGAGGGAGGTTGGCAACTGACATAACTGTTCTCTGTGGAAAAGTAGGGGAGCCACTAAAGAACATTGCCCCCGGGCGCCTCGAACCCTCGCGCCCCCAGTGATCACGGGTAACCGGTTTAGGAATGTAATCATAAAGAGAATGAACAGAATATGGCTATGCTAAACGTATCCGACAACCTATATGAGAATTATTTTTGATATAATTATACTACAGTTATAATACACAGGACAAAAGGAAACTGTATGTCTTTTGAGATTTTTAAAGTCGATTGATGTTATATCTAATAAATTTCAAAATTCGTCACTTTGCATACTTGTAAGTGGAAGATTGTAAGTGAAGTAGTGAACTACAAGCTAGTTCTAAATATCTCTAAAAAGGTCTCTTTATTTAGCCTAATATGAATTCTCTAACCTGTATGATAACATTATTTATTGGTATTTTAAAAAATCTGTTAATGTTATCAAGCATTCTCCTGTAGAATCCAGGGATAGCACTTTCCGCTCTATTAGGTGTATATTTGTAATTCTCTATAATAACTTCTATATACCTTGATTTCTGTAATATATATATATATATATATATATATATATATATATATATATATATATATATATATATATATATATATATATATATATACACTCAGATTGAGACGTCATCATACCGGCGTAAAATTCACAAATTACATTCTAAAATACAATTTTACCATAAAAATAATTACAAATGGTTATATTATTATATAATCATAATTATATATGTACGTGCTGTACAATAACACACCCTTGACACGAAAAATGACAATATATTGAATTGGATGGTTCTGACTTTATGTGATGTTACAAAGAAAAACAAGACTTCAATACTAGCTAAAAACTGCAGACATTGTCATTGTCATTTATCTTTTTGTACTCGACCTATTTGAGATCGTTTACTTCAGTCTCACTGCTAAAAGCAGTGATCATATTTCTGAACTAAATGAAAATTATAAGTTTCTAAACACCATATGTAGTTCACCTCCAACTCCTAATTTAGAACAAGTTTCTCGCCATAATTTCCTTTGAGCATTCATTTGCTCTTCTCTATTTGAGCAGAGGTGAGAACTAGCAAATACTTTCAAGTACAAACAGTCATACCAAATTTAACGAGATAATTGATATGTTAACAAAAAAGTAATGGAAATACGAGGGTGTTTAAAAGTAATGGAAATACATATAGGGTGTTTAAAGATCCGCGATCTTAAAATTGGATGCTGATATTATATATCAATCTTGAGTCGCGTGCACCACTTACTATTTGTACCAGATTCCCGACAAATTAATATTTTCTATTCACAAGCAAAGTTAATCATTTATGACAGTGATAATTTAAACTCAGATTGTTGAAATTAAAACATGAATAAAATATTTGAAATGATGATACTACTAGCATTTACTTGTACAACACATATTGTGTTTTGATCTCTCATTCTAGCCATTTCATTGAAGCACTGTGTTTTGATCTATCATTCTAGCCATTTCATTGAAGCACAAGATATTGCCCGATTAGTAATAGTTATTATTACCATTTTTAACTGAACAAAGCTAATTGTTTACAACGCTTATAATTATGGATGAGTTCTTAAAAACCAAAGCGTTAATAAAATATTTGAACAAATGATTATTGTTGTGGCATATATCTTTACAACGCACTTTATTCGTTATCATTGGAGGAGTTTGAATGAAACGCGAGCTGCTGGTTCAGTGGTCATTTTAGATGCGCTGCTCCAAAGACTTTTTCGATGTCAAACGCTCGACTTGTTTTATTCCGTTTCTGATTATGAGAAGGCCATCAGGAGACTTGTGGGAGGTTCAGGAGACTTGTGGGGGATTAAAGACGCTATCGGATGTCGAATTGTATATATTATCAGTCCATAATAAAAGACGAAATCACCGAATGTTTGTTTGATGAACGACTAGATCCAATGTACAGCTGGAAAAAAATGCAGATACATTATGCAATGAACGCAGGAAATAAATCACAAGAAACCTATAGTTTGATTCTATCGTAAAAATATATTATAATGTTCTTTTTTTTTTGTGTGTGGACAAAATCTCATTCAGTCATTGTTACATGTGTTTCAAGCGGCATAAAGGAGTACATTTTCCAAAGTTATTCCACATATCAATTCTGGCCGGTTTTCAGATTTTAGCAAGTTTACATCTTAACGCCTACATTTTATTATTTTTGCCAATACTTTGGGAGTTCGTCAGGTACAAGTGTATAGGAAGCTGACAATCGATACGCGCTGACAGTGGGAGTGATAGCAAGTGTCAGGTACATGCTCGCGCCGGGATAATGTATCGAGCCTGCAACAGACAACAGCATTTATCAGTATAAATTTGATCGAAGCAGACGACATTTCTGCATTAATATCACCTGCAGAATCGGCGTTTGTTTTCGCTTTGTGTCACATGTTGAAAGTATATTGTGCAGTAACGTCTGTGGTGTATTGACGTAACTTTTATCCACATCTATAGCTACGTACTACGAAACAAAAATTATATGTGTTAATTAGACACAACTGTGCTATTTTTTCTTCTTTTCGAACTAACAGATGTCAGGTGCGATGTTCAACTAGGAATATTCCTTGTATTTTGGAAATTAAAAGTACTTTCATTTTAGAAAATATTTTTATAAATCTGGGACAGTCTGAGACGATTCTGGTTATACAGAGACAACTGTGAGAGCAATGAAACTTCAGGTGAGTTGAAATTCTTGGCTTTTACCCGTTTTACACATTAATGTTCTTTGCGTGTTTTGTCACTTTTTGAATTCTAGCTTTTTATTTAGATGCATTTTGCTAAGGTCTGAATGTTCATAAAGTTTGGAAAAATCATACTTTTCTGACTGTCAAATGCGTTTAGGATGCATGTCGGGGGCCGTCAGTGCTATGAATGACAAGCTTTTCATAGTCAACTGGTGTGTAAGAGTAACTCTTTATATTTTTTTTTCTCCAATGAAAATGCTGAGTGTTTCGCAGTTAAAATATAACCAGCCATATATTCTTAGGGATCGAAATATTCACACACATATCATTAGCGCTTATTCTCTTTTCATTCGTGTGGCTTTGTTTATTCCTTTATCTGCCCTTAGAGTTTCACATGGCCAGAATACCGGTACGATAACGTGTTACCTTCGCAGATATGTTTGATTTCTTCTTCTCGTCCACGCTATCGCCATCATTATCATTATCATCATCCTTGCCGCCATTTCATCTACCAATTAGTTTTCTTTTCTTTGATCAGTTTGCTTCTCACGGTCCAAAATGCCAGAGACCTTGTGTTGCATACGTGTATTTATCGCACACAAGAGAACAGCTCTTGTCGTTTCTACTGCTATTATTATCATTATTATTATTATTATTATTATTATTACTATTATTATTATTATTATTATTATTATTATTATTATATAGCAGAAATGACGCTAACACGTATTAATTCTCTGTGCAGAAATATTATCCTTGTTTCTTTATATTTAAATAAATGAATCAAAACAATGAAATTTATTCACTCTCTAGTGCACATATTCCCCCAAGATTTTGTCTATTAGTAATAAAGATGCAAAGGACACGAGTTTAGTATGATTCCTGTCTGGACAACATATATTTCTTTGTGAAAACGGCAAATCATTTATCTAAATAGAATTAGTATCTAATCAGTTCAACTATCGGAAGTAGAGACTGGTCGAACATAAAACGTTTTCAACAACTCGGACAGGGCAAAATGTATAATGTTTGATGTACCGGTGTTTTGCAGTAATGGGTGTGCTTTATATGAAAGCCCTCGACTCTCTCTCTCTCACACACACACACACACACACTCTGTTCTGCCTTCTCAATCGCTCAACAAACTCTGCTATAATAAATGCGAATACTTTGATGTTACCGACGCTATCTGTGGATATGGTTAGGAATAAGTTTTTGCCGTTTGCAATTTGAGAGAGTATGCAACAAGTCTCTTCACATGAATTTGTGTCAATTATCATAATATGTTATAATGGTTCTCTATCTTGTACATGCCTTGTAGTCAAAATATTGGTATGTGGGTGCTGAAGAGACACAACCACAATCATCACTGCTACTACTCCTATTATTACTACTGTTGCAGTATGGTACATATTTGAAGTAATTTTCACATTGCAAAAGATAAGTATCCTGCATACCGTGCTATTTTCAAAGGAAACTAAAAACAATTAATTTCAACCACAACGATTAAATGAGACTATAACATTTAAAACTTAAAGTAAAGAATGGACAAATTTTATTTGCTGTGTAATTTTATGCGGAGCAAATGGTTTTCTTATATAACTGGTTCAGCCACTCTGATGCAGTAATGTAAACGCAAGAGTGCAATCAGGTATATACACGTACTCTTGAACAGTAATGCAAACGCAGGAGTGCAATCAGGTATATACACGTACTCTTGAACAGTAATGCAAACGCAGGAGTGCAATCAGGTATATACACGTACACTTGAACAGTAATGGAAACGCAGGAGTGCAATCAGGTATATACACGTACTCTTGAAATCAGGTATATACACGTACTCTTGAACAGTAATGCAAACGCAGGAGTGCAATCAGATATATACACGTACTCTTGAACAGTAATGCAAACGCAGGAGTGCAATCAGGTATATACACGTACTCTTGAACAGTAATGTAAACGCAGGAGTGCAATCAGGTATATACACGTACTCTTGAACAGTAATGCAAACGCAGCAGTGCAATCAGGTATATACACGTACTCTTGAAAAGTAAACTAAGGGGAAATTTATGAGGACACTTTTCTTCGTCGTAGGATGACCAACGCTTTCTTGACGACTTAAAAGTTAGAGAAAAAACTCCTTGTGTTCAACTGCACTGAAAGGATAGCGTTACATTGTAAAATTCAGACAATGATTTTAAGCAAATACAAGTCGGCAGATCTGGGTCAACTTTGTTCAAGTTGTACGACAATAGGTTTGTAGCTCTACCCTTTCCCATAGATATAAAAACCTAGAGACTAATATAACTACGAGAATGAATTGCGGAAAAACCAGAATTACAAACAAGATTAATATATAGTCCTTTTTCTACCATGCTACAGCAATGACTATATTGATATATTGATAACATAGATATAATCCAATAATTGTAAATTTTGTAATTACTCTTATTATAGAATTTGTTCGCAATGAATTGAAACAAAGATAAGCTTCGCTTCTATTAGGTTAAGTCCTGACGATATGACGCAGTGCATGTCGATTGGAATAATTGAAAAGACTTTCAAACATCTTATATAAAAATTTCTTGAAAAGTTTAAAGTCAAAATTAGGAATGTAGTTCATGTCAGACCCATTGAGAATGCGCAAAGAATCAAGAGCCAATCAATTAATATGTTTAAAAGCTCGCTTAAAATTCTTTGTCTGAAACAAATTATGTCAGCGTGTTAAAAGGAAAATAGCATGTATATACAACACGCTGACATGGACTGAACGCCATGCATTTCGTCCAAGATTCATTCCATTCTTCTTTCAGGATGAATCCACATAAATGTACCTTGCTGAACTTGATCATCAACATTGGCGCCGCTGCAGGGCATAAAGAATCACGAGTCCTTGTTGCCGTATAATAGTCATGTCTTATTATTTATGATGATAATGAAAACACCCACACAAACAGTAGAAACAATTTGCTAGTATAGGTTTCTTCCCTAACTTACTGATTGTTTATCAGAGTTCTCACATGTGTTGTAATAACGAATTAGTAGTAAACATTTTCAGACAGAGTTTCAGATGAAGTGGCATTGATCGCTCAATACAATCAAATTTAGATCCCACCCTAGCTTTCCTTGGTAAAATCTCACAAAATAGTACCCGGTATGGAGAACAATAATTCAGAGAGAGAGAAAAAAAACAGAATATAGCCATCTTAGAAGAAACAAAAAAGCAACGATATGTGTTTGGGCTCCATATAGCGCGAGGGATCATAGTACATTAACACGATTATCTAAGAGACAATAAGAGAAAAAGAAATTATCAAATTTTAAAATCAAAATGGCTCGGACCAAAACATGACTTAAATAATAACAATAATATGATAATGCATATTATGCATTATTTCTCCTGTGAACACAATTGATGAACACAATACATTTGAGCAGTGCCAAAACTTTGTCTAACTATCCAAAGTCAGAATCTCTTAAAACTGAAACACATCATTTCAAACCAAAATGTGCAATATCATATTATTGATGTCAAAGATCAGTATTAGAAACAAAGTCTGGCCCAAAGTGATGCAGAGCAGAACCGTGAGTTAAAGTCAAAATCAGTGTGCATATTAGATCCATGTTGTTCACGTATGCATATTAGATCCATGTTGTTCACGTATGCATAGTTTGTTCTGCAAAACACATTCGTTAATTCATACGTTCACAAATGCGAATATGATCCTAGATATACACGGTTATATAAAATTTTAATTTCTCTGGTGGTATATTTTGATTTATAAGACTTCATTGCATATTCAGAATCCATCTCAAAATGTGCCCGAGAGGTCGGTTATGAAAGAAAACTTTGTTGGTCTTCTAGTAGTTCTAGCTAAATCATCTTTCATCGTCAGCAAATTTTAATGAGACTCTTAAGAAGTCGAGACATTTTTTTTTTAAATCACAATTTTTATATTTTACCGAAAACACACGGCTCTATGAGAACTTTCGCAGAAAGGTTTCTTTGTAGGCATATGATATGCCGTGCAATGTGTAGGCATATAATATGTCGTGAAAAGTGTAGGCATATGATATATCGTGCAAAGTGTAGACATATGATATGTCGTACAAAGTGTAGCCATATGATATGTCGTGCAAAGTGTAGACATATGATATGTCGTGCAAAGTGTAGACATATGATATATCGTGCAAAGTGTAGGCATATGATATGTCGTGCAAAGTGTAGGCATATGATATGTCGTGCACAGTTTGCTTAGGAAATGAAAAAAATGTGCTCTTAAATATGCAGATTATATGGTTTTTGAACAAGTTGAAAAGAAATTACATTGCACCTTATCTTCACATGCATATGCCAGTTTTGTCCTTGATTTTTTTTTTAAAACTAGTTCTCGACAACTTTGTTTTATTTTACCAGGGTAAACTTATCAGGAAGCCATACAATATGTGAGCACGTTCAAATAGATGTACTGGACATGGTATATTTATACACTGTATTCATATTATATTAGAAAATGTAGTTTATGTACATAACATTATACACTATAGTTTCTTTTTCTGACGTTTGATAGTGCTCTATACATGTTATTTAATCTTGTACAAAAATATTACATTTTGTTACATCATCCTTTTTCGATATATTGGATATGAATTGTAATATTCGATAGCATATGTCTAAATGACATAAAAACGTTTACAATCAGACGTTGGCTGTGACAGGCATTCAGTTTACTGCATGGAAATGGATGGTTCGTTTTTATTTAAAAACTCTCTGAAAAAAAAGCCAATTACGATGTTTCGCTGACATCACCGAAGCTATTTTCATTGAAGAGTCGATAGCGTAGGTCCCGTTGTTATCTTTTTACACGCCTACATCTGAGCGAGATCTTTGTATTTTACAGAGTAGGTCATGTTCAGGCCACATTAGGAGTTTGTTTTTTTTGTTTTTGTTTTTTTGGAGGGGGGGGGGGTCCGTAAACTCCATGATCCGTCTGAAACAAATGTGACCAACGATTATCTCTTATATGGATATGCGGGCTTTTCTTCGAGTATTTTTCCATTGTATCTATAATTTTGTTAATGGAAAGGTGATATGACTTATGTAAGCGTTTGCCTCTGGATGTACACAGTCTGTTATAGATTCTTGGATGACTGAATTAGTTGGATTTAAAATATATTAGGTCTATTGCATTTTCTTTATTGTATATCGTTCTTTCCAATGCTTGTAAAAACATTCAGAAGCGGCAAAGATTTTTAATCAGAATGTTCTGTTTTCAATAAATGTACCCTCTATAACCTTAATACGTATATGTAAATATCCCTTATCTTTTTCATAAGCACGTTGGCATGCGTCAGCAATTGAGTGTATGCAATGCCGGCATGTTGTATTGTACAATTATATATTCCAAGGCAAAATGATCAACTGGCCTAATCCAAAATAGAAACAAGGAACTAGCAAGAGTGATTGCAATTTGATTTGACTTCTGAAATAAGCTGTTCAAAGGATGCTCTGCCCGATGTGACACACAGATACTGATAGAGCACAATAACGCTCTCATCCTAGATATGACATTGGAAGACAACTTCATCAGGGATGTATTTTGGCGCTTGTAACCAAAAATAAGGTTCTGTCTAAATCACCACTCAGATGTTAAGGTAACCTTGATTCGGTCTCAATCACCACTCAGATGTTAAGGTAACCTTGGGTCGTCCATATTTTTAACACGAAACCGTATAATTTCGTGATATCCAAGGTCATCCACACAACAAAACAACAATTTAGGATAAACGATTTTCTGGTCATGGCCGCAAAACACAACTCGAGTGTTTATGTCAAGATACAGCTGAGAGCATAATGCTAAAGTGTTGAAGTGTAGTGTCCGACTCGTTCCAAGAGAGGTAAGGAGTTCGTTGTACATTCTATGAAAAATCAGAGAATGACAGAGTGACTACTTCCTATTCTCTTCTCTCATTCACCCAGTATATGATTATGTTCTTTTTCTTCCCCTTTGCACAGTGCAAAAATAGCATTTTAACGTAAGACAGAAACTGTCACAAGACATGTTACACTTTCAACAAATTGTCTCTATAAATTAATACGCGATCTGTTAGATGGATGAAGTTTTTGACGGAAGGGAGATACCGAATTATGGAGATCAATCTATTGACATTTTACTTCTATTAAAATGTCCTGTCCATTTGAAAACGATCATACGATTGTAGGCTTTTTTCATAGTGTACATCATAATCTGATCATATATATATATATATATATATATATATATATATATATATATATATATATATATATATATATATATATATATATATATATATAATCTTTTGTTTGCATTTCAAACTCTTGATCAAGCGAAAAAAGAAGCTATGGAACTACGGTTGTTTTCTGCTCTCTTATCTGCCCAATTTTTTACTATGCATTGACATTTTATCAGCACTTTTCATCGTTTAGCTCTGGTTTCACGTTCATCTTTATCATATAAAAATGATGTATAAAGTCACAGGAAATTACATGAATAACTGATTGGCCCCATGGCTCTGAAACACGATATGGTCAAAAAGAGCACTGTAGTACATTAGAAGTTCTGTGCAGTATTCCTTTCTTAGATAATCAATATGCCATTGCTTGGTAAAATTACAACAGTGACTGAAACACAAAGTGATCTTGTGTTGTGTTAAAAAAAAAAAACTGTTAGTTACAAGAAATTGGATCAAGTCATTCGTAAGGGGGTGGGGGGTACAAGTAGAAATATCATTGTGGATGTAATTCGGACACTAGTATAGACAGTAAAATACAAATAGAATTGAAATTGGTCAAGTAAATGGGACACAATACTGCAAATATTAGGATGAAACACAATTAATTGCCTCACAGGACCTCTCTGGATACAGTCGCTTTGCCGGAAAATGCATCATGAAATATCAATAATTTTCCAAAGAATTAATATGGATTACAGTTATATGATAATAGGAGCAGAAAAAAACAAGTGGCTGTAATTTGCAACAATAGATTTATTTTGTACATACTATATGCATAAGGAAGACAATAATTGTCATATTTTGAAATCAAAATTAATTAACAAAGCAATTTGTATGTATAGAGTGAGATAATATCTGAAGCAAGTATGCGAATCAATTTACAGCGGACCTAAATGCCCTTGTCATTATCAAGCTTAACTTTAGGATTTTAATAAATATGTTACGGAAATATATATATATATATATAAAATAAAATACTTAAAAACTAACAAGGTAATTTTGTATTAAATTTCGGATAATATAAAAAGTATATTTCACAAGCCTCACTTAAAATACAGTATTCGCATCTTACAACTGTGCCTTTTGATCATATTGTCAAAGCTGAAATGTTGGGGGTTTTCACGTCAGCGAGTGACAATTCATCTGAAGTTTTTTTTTTCAGCATAAAGTAGGTGGGAGATACCCTTAAAATTCGTAACAGTTGTGCATGACAAATTTAACAGTTAAACAAAGTGAAAACACAATTATTTTTTTAGAGTAATGAGTAAAATAGTTGAACCATTTTCAAAACGCGTAAATGTATCCGATTCTTTATTGAAATGTTATTGATATTTCCTGTACAAAAGCAACACATACATTTCACAATTACTGTGGGAGGATGGAGTTATACCTGGTGAAATATATGTTTCTGTTAACCTTTTGCAGGCTTAAGGATCACAGGAAAGAAATGATACAACGCTGAAACAACTCTTTTGTAATATTTCACGAGATAGGTACGGACTGCTTAGATATTGATTTAACCTTCACCTTACATCTCAAGTGAAAATGTATTTAAATTGAATCCGAGTGATCTTTCAAACAATTATGCCTTTTCTTGTTGTTTTAAGGAATCGATATTTAAAAACGAAAGTATAACGTCACGAAGATTTATTGTGATGTTTGCGAAGCAGAACATATGTTAATAAGCGAAGACGTCATGTTATATCACTAAGTTGTACATGTTGTAAGAACGAATACCTCCTCTGCAAATATAATTGATAATATATTTTCTCATATAGATAGATGCATAAATGGAACGTTCAAACAGAACGTGTGAAACTGTAATTAATTTACGTTTCTTGAACTTCCAAATATACCCAAGAACATGTCTCGACAAGTACCCAGTAACTAGATAAAGTTATTGTATTTATTACCAGAACGTTCTAGACCAATCATGGTTTCTGCTCTAGTCGTCGTAAACAATGAACTGAATAGAAACTTTGCAGCATATTCCAGATTTACACAGTCTCCACTTGTGAACATTTTTTCCGCTTTCTTCTGTCTCCAATTATAATATTAATGTCATTCTTTTCAGGGCCCACACAATTTGGCTAATAATTATTTTGTTCTCTCTGATAAAATTTCTATTATGTATAGCCACGGGGAATATAAACCTAATGATTGTTTATAAAAGTCCCATAGACAATACATATCAGGAACCATCGTTCAAGGTACATTCATGCACACGGGTGATAATGGTGCGTGATGGCTGGATCGTCGGTAGGTCTGAGATACAATCTATAACCAGGTGTACGAATTTACTTGTGTGAATAACTTTATAAGAAAAGAGTATACCGATTTCCACTACCTAATTTTCATAACCTAGTATTACAATGCATATAGACATTGAAAATGCATTCTGGTGATATCATAATTTGACAAAATGCAGACAAAAATCAAAGTACCTAATATATACGTAAATATTTTCATCTCTGTCCTCAGATAATTGAAAGTGATTGCCAATGGAACCGATTTTCATTGCAATGAGAGACTCTGTTAAAAATGACAAATACTACTTTCCAAAGGACTGTTGATTTCTTACATAATATCTTAAATGGGACGCGGACTTGCTATTCAAGCATTTAAATAAATTGAGCTATGTTTATAGATCCAATATTGCAACTACTGGATTTTGATATCATTATAAGACGTTCATATGCAACAAAAAATGTATTATAGCATCAAGCCTGTTGGAAATATAATCAATGGGCAAACATTATTACCACCTTTGAATGATAACTATTCAAAGATACAACACAGAGAAAGCGGTAGATAACTCTATTCACTTAAAAGTGTTTTTGTCGTTCTTAAATTATTTAATGATAAAAGTATAAAATGTAAACGAATTTTGCAATATGATGAAAGTAACAGTGGCTGTAAAGAACTTCAAGGAACATTTTGAAAAACTGAGGTCAAGCAATTGCAGTGAAATCTCACCACATCAAGGTTCCTCTGGATAACATTATATTTTTGGTTTCTAGGTGTTTGTACTTTACTGAGGTCCTCTATTTTCATATATGAATAAGATGTGACCAGGGATTCTCTCTTATACAAGTAAATGTTGATATGTTTTGACTAAATAGCAAGCCACTTTATATATATATATATATATATATATATATATATATATATATATATATATGTGTGTGTGTGTGTGTGTGTGTGTGTGATAATTAGGATTTCATTGCATCTGTGTGTGTTTCTATGTTGTTGAGGGTATTTTCTGCTGTTCTGAATGACTTTAGGTTGTTTCAAGACCATTGGCTGACCACATGCTCAGTTTAATTTTGGTTTTATGGGATTTATTGTATTGTAAAATTTATATTTGCAACCGAAATATTTTTTTTTTTTTTTTTTTTTTTCAGAGTAGACAGGTTTCGGGTTTACAAAGTTAACCTTTATTTAAATTAAGGAAGGAACAATACGGGTCTAAAAACATTGATCGTTTCAAGAGGATTGCGGATTACTGAGGTTTAGATTTTGAGAGGTGTCAGTGTATATTAGATTAAAAGTGGAAAAATTATCAAATTCAAGAGTAAATATATCTGCATTTTTATGCCCGTCAAGCTTGGAGGAACATGTTACTCTTGGGTAAAATTATATTATTGCTTGCCATACTTTGCACATTCATTGGTCATTGGTAAAAGTACCTGACCACTTCTGTCCCCCATATAATACCGAACTATCCCCAAACTGTTATTTTAAAATCGCAAACAACAAGTTCTTCAAGTTATTGCAGAGAAACATCATCCAAGAGATATCTGTCACATCCTATTTATTTGTAAAGGAGGAAGGCATTATAACAACGTATGTATCTCAATGTCCCGAAGAGAGTTTGTGCCGCTCGCAGAGAAGATATCAAGAGAAAAACACCAAAGCGTCAATATGTCAGTTAACTTAAGCGTTGTTCAACGCTATAGTGCACTATTTTTCTGCAAATATAATCTATAATTAATATGTTTACAAAAGGTGAGTATAATCCATAATTATAAATGTACGATAAAACCTGTTTCACGGTCGTAGAGTCGCATTTGAAAAGATTATCTAAATGCCAAAATAAAAATCATGACACGCACTTAACAAGTCGATCACAAAGATTATATTATTACTCTTGTCTTGACATCTAGTGTACATATTATAACAAACGTAGGCTCTATGCTACTTATAATTACGTCTCACTTTATAGTCTTTTTTATAGATTAGAGTAACTATTTATTTGATTATGGGGGATCGGTGTTTGGAAGATTTTTCTCTGACCAAGTAATTAGCCAGTTAGGTACAGACATCTAAACCGGATTAAAGGGACTTTATTTTAGCATGGAATCCGTTTCGAAACATGTTCCTGTCACATTTATTAATATAAGGATTTCTTCGGATATTCTCACCTATACATGTTTAGTACTTAGAGAGAGGAACTGGGTGTATTAGGTGTTTGGGTCATGTTTCCAGATTCATATTATGAAATACCTAATTATAGTTTATAATCGAGTACTGATAAATCATACCAGTGTAAAGTAAGAAAAAACAAGTGTGAAAGTAGAGTCTCGCGAATGTGTGGTCCTTAGTTTCATTAGAAGAAAATTATTTGGGGTGTTTGTGCATTTTAAAGAACCTTTAAGTGACAACGATATTTGTTTTGAGGCCCTTGGAAATATAGGATGCGTGTTCCAATCCTACCTCGGACCAACCTGGGTGGGCTAACGTTGTGAGTCGTTGGGCAAGGCACCTTACTCCAAATGCCTCGGCACTAAATAACCTACTTATGTTGCCGCAAAACACCAAACCAATCATATTAAAATGAAGAATAGGTTCCTATTTATATTATAATAAAGAATAGTATTAAACACCTTTATATTTTTGACATACAGATATAACGGTTTTATCTTTGGGTGCCTTCTATTTTATTTCGATATAAAGAATTCAAGGTCATAGGGTCTTGATCAGGGTTAAATAAGTCCAGTGATCCAAATCAACGAGCCCTAAATCTTTGAATAGTACGATACATTTTTAACAGATGCATTGATTCACTATAGCCTGAACCATTGTAATATTTGAAAGTCAATTGAAAACATTATTTAGTGAACTGCTTGATCTTGTTTTCGAATTCTTCACAATAGGCAGATTGAATGAAAACACTTTATGTAATGTAGCGTGTTACGTTAACCGCACGTCACACTAATTCATTTGTGGATGAACACTATATGATTTTTCAAGTAATTGTTTTAAGGAAATATTGCATTAAAAAAACTGCGAGGTTGAGAGTTAAGTTGCAATCCCACTATGCCATTATAGTTTAGGCAATAATTAAGCCATTTTAAGCAATGATGGAATGTTGGAATGCTTATAAACAGAACAGTCATGTTGTGGTTTATACAGCTTTAATGTCTAAGTGTCTAAGTATACGAGCAATAATTAGCTCTTGCGAGATCTCGTATCATCATTAATATATTTATATTTTATTCTTTCTCTTTTATTTCACAAAACAGTATTAATATATTTGTACCCCTGTGTAGTTCTTTGTGTTCCTCAACCATTTTAAAACTCTCTCGTTTATTCTATAAAACTATGTGAAATCAATTGTAAATCAATTTTGAAACAGTATATAAAAAAAAATAACGCTGAAGGTTTTAATAAATTCTTATACTATGGATGACTCTGTGAGAAGGTAACTATTACAATATGTTTGCTCCGGTTTGTGTCAATGTAGTTATTTGCTTTCAATACCACCTCGTAATATCTTTTGGAAGCCCTTTGTGTAGTCAGATATAGCAAAAAAAGTTGCATATAAATACGGATTTAGCGAAGAACGTGAAAGCTGACTAATTAGAAATATCTGCCTTCGAGACACTATGAAATTGAGGTCAGCTTTGCCAATATCCAGGGTCAATACTATTTCTTGCTAAATTCAGACTTCATCACGTATGCATGAAAATTGGTCGAAGAGGCATAAAAATAGTAGATAACAAATAATACACTTGTTCATAATATGAGATCCAATTATAACCAGCTTATCATTTTACTTGTTGACCATTCATGCGCCATTTTATGAAATCCTTCACGATTTTTGTCTAATCCGTGTAAGCCGTTTAAACAATATTATATGTACGAATAAGTGTGACAATCTAGATCTATGTGTGTGTGTGTGTGTGTGTGTGTGTGTGTGTGTGTGTGTGTTTGTGCAGGGCCGGATTAAGACCTTTAGAGGCCCTAAGCACTGAATAGATTATGGTGCGTGCGCGCGCCCAGTGGTGTAGGTAGCTGCTAGTACATTTATTAGACCAACTCAACCAATAAATGGATTTGATAACATGTAGAATGAAATTGAGCCGCAAAAAAAAAAAAAAAAAAAGTTTGAACTATATTAATACTGAGTTTAAATTACACCAAGTCTAAACAAGATGTGCAAGGTAACTGGGTGGTCTTTTCGTGTCCTTTAAATCGTTGTTCAGATTTGAGCATAAACCATTCCATCGTATATGCATAGCATTGTCGACCAACGATAATCTCAGTACACAAATATAGCAGCTTATTGTTGGGTAATTTGCCAAAATTCTGTCTAATCCCTTAAGTACAAAATTATTAGGTCTAACGTTGGCGTTCAGTGCATTGTTTATTCCAAGTCGTGCTAATTCTTTGATGTTCTTTCCAGGTGCTTATCAGTCATGTCAGCAATAATCCAAATCCAATGAAATTACAACTTTAGGTATTTAAAAATATTCATCTCATTGATTGATTCCTAGGGATATTAAAACTATACTCATCTCTTTTCCATGATAACTGCGTGAAACAATAGCCATATGATTTTGTTTATATATTTAACATGTCTTTCAAATTAGGTCCTCATTGTGAAATTTCTTCAAGCAATTTCTTGCAGAGGCAAGAGTCCCTTGATCCTGAGGGGTTATTACAATTATAAAATATAAAGTAAAATTGTTTACTATAAAAAATAAAAGCTTTGTCTTAAGCTTCTATCTATCTGTCTAGCTATCTACCCATCCTTCTGTCAGTCTGTATGCATTTTCCGTCTATTTATATACATACTTGATTAGTTATTTTAAAATGTATCTATCGCAAAAAAAAATTATTATAAGAATACGGATCTAGTTATGTTGTAAGTCATGTACCCGACCTCAAGATCAGACAAGGGTGTATTGTAATGTAATTTGATCGCAAGATGATTATAGAGCCAAAAGTAACAACCTAGAAGTAAAAGTTGAAAAAATAATTTCATTCTTTTTCAAGGATAAGGATCACATAAACTGCAATCTCAGTGTATTTTAATCTATATGTGCCTTCACTTAAAACACTAATCATTATAAACTTTATAAAATAAGATATTACACTATTACGTCATGAAGGTATCATTGTGACCATATGTTTATGATAATGCCATATTGAGAGACCTATAGGCCGTAGAACAGACTGATTGAATGAATGAATAAATCAATGAATGAAAGATGACAAAAATTTGTCTTGTCCTCGCTGCCACCTATTGTCCCAAGTGCAAAGATTCTCTCTCGCATTACTTTCCCTTCCATTGATAAGTATTAGTTCTGTCTAGGGCAGAGATGGTATACTTTCCCTTTCATCGATAAGTACTAGTTCTGTCTTGGGCAGAGAGGGTATACTTTCCATTCCATGGATAAGTACTAGTTCTGTCTTGGGCAGAGAGGGTATACTTTCCCTTCCATGGATAAGTACTAGTTCTGTCTAGGGCAGAGAGGGTATACTTTTACAAGAAAAAAATCAAAACCAAAGCAATTGTTGGAAAAGAATTCTTAATTCAATCACATAGGAATGACATTTAAAATTTTAATAACGCATATCAAGACTCATCAACCTACAAAAACAAGTTTGGTTCCGATTTATAGCAATAGTTCATTGTTGCTGCCAACTTCAGTAGGAGTGTAAGTATGTACTGTAATTTATAATACAAAATGTCAGGTTCCATTGCACTTTCAAGTCCCTCTCTTAAAGTCACGTTTATTTCATGTTTAGTCCTCTATCATGTATTACACTACTGGATTCTAGACGTATATTAAAACTGTATAACGGTGATGTGAACTTTCAAAGACATGTTGATATTTATGCAGAAAAATTAAATACTCCAATAAACTGAGAGTTGGACAGTTAGAGACTCATGCAGAAAGATACCGTAAGAAACCTTCAGTCAAAGACTTTTCTGTTTAACAGACTATGCAGAACCAGGAACATTCAGTTAACACTCTGTATAACAGCAGTAGTAATAGTAATAGGGTTTAACGGCAAGTCAACATAACACGGGATATATGGTGCCGATAAAAGTCAGTTTCTGAAAACAGATACTAGGCTGCACAGTAACCTCCAGTCAACACTCTTCTGTGTAACAGACACCAGGCTGAACTTAAAACCTTCAGCCAACACTCTTCTGTTTAACAGACACTAGGCCGAACCAGAAACCTCCAGTCAAACACTCCTCTGTGTAACAGACACTAGGTTACACCAGTAACCTCCAGTCAAACACTCTTCTGTGTAACAGACTCTAGGCTGAACCAGTAACCTCCAGTCAAACACTCTTCTGTGTAACAGACACCAGGATGCACCAGTAACCTCCAGTCAAACATATCCCAAGTGGTCAGAGCGAGTACTGATTCTATGTACACTGAATGTTTACAGTGAACGGATACAATTGGTCTGTAGAACTTACACATGTGGGTTTACAACGTTCGATTGCAGCAGATGGAAGCCAAACTATACTGGTGTTGTCGATTTGGTTTGATACGTGTTTATCAATGTAATTTAAACAAGCGTAATGCTCAAAATACAATCAAGGCAAATTACATTTTTAGGAAATCATGAAAGCAACGTGGCATGCATATTTCTGATACCACTTGTTTGATTTAAAAAGGTGGACTTTTTTAATCTTTCACTCCACCTCAGCCATTACTAATGGACGAAAAGTGTAAAAAGCACTGTGGAAAAGGCCGTCGTATGCATCTTCTGCAATTAGATATTCTACCTTGAAAGTGAAAAACAATAACGACAATAATAGCAAAAAATGTAGATAGATGGATGTCATTAGGAACTTATTAATTTATTTGTCAATACAAAAAGCATCCAGAATTTCTTAAATGTTCTATTCTCGTAACTATTTGTTGTTTTCGACATTTTCAAAGCAGAAATAGTAGACTATTAACTCTTCTGTGATAACCCTTCCGCTTTGTATCAACATATCTTTAAGTTTTAGTCACATACATCTCTCTTGGATATTAATTCATCCGTTGGAGACTTGTTAGCATATATCACATTAAGTTTTACTCCTTTTCATCACTGACCGTGATGCTCCGTCTCTTAAAGCATCCGTCATTGACGTGATTTTTTTTTTACCTATTAGTCTTGGATAAAATATTCATCCGACTTATCTAATTCATACTAACGCACAGCATCTGATATAATTGTACCATTTAACTAAAAAAACAATTGCAAGGGTACGTGTCATGCGTAAGACACTGTTTTTATATTCAAGTGTGTGCAGATTTAACTAGGTTTTTATATTTTAAGTTCAGATTTTGTATATGTTATGAACATAAACACAAGTGCTAGTCCCGTGGAAACAAATGTACCTGCCATAAAGCATAGACAAGTGATAATCCTGTGGAAACAAATGTACTTGCCATAAAGGATAGACAAGTGATAATCCTGTGGAAACAAATGTACTTGCCACAAAGCATAGACAAGTGCTAGTCCTGTGGATACAAATGTACTTGCCTCAAAGCATACACAAGTGCTAGTTCCATGGAAACAAATGTACTTCCCACAAAGCATACACAATTGCTAGTCCTATGGAAACAAATGGTGATTCGTATCTTGTGGTTACAATAGGTCGAAAGAACAATATTCGAATCTGAATTCACACGACAGACTCACGCACATATTTATCTTTAACCTCGTCACCATTATTCTCCAATAGGACGTAGGACATAAGCTGTCAATAGTTTCATAGCTAATTTACAATGTGTCATAAACAATATAAATACAATCGAACCTTTACATAGGAGAGATATGCTTGGTCTAAGCAACAGCAATAACAAAGAAATACAACAGATTCATAATATGTAATTAAAAGGTCAACCATTAACGTACATAATTCTCAAAAAAAATTATTTTGGAAAAAAAAGGTGAACTGAAAAAAAATCGTATCGAAGCAGTTCAATACATGAAAGTTAAATATGAAGCCGCGATATTATTGGTTATGATGGCGAGATTGAAACAGTGTTACGATAATCAGTTTTTTGTCGTTGAATCAACAATTGATGACAGCAGTTTCTGCTATGCAAATAATGAAACAGCAAGGACAAGAAAAAATTACACTGAAGAGGCAAGATGAAGAGTGTTGAAAATATCTCTGCATAAAATTCATCTTGACAAGCCAAGACAATTCAAACAAACAATAAGTAATTTGTTGTGGAGCACACAAATATTGTGATAGTTTTGGCGAATAGCAAATTTGCCGCCTTTTAGTGTAGCGGATATTGAATTTCCGGAACTGTTCGGATTCTATCTAGTGTGTCTTTGTTGGCAGTGAATTAATTTCAATTATCCTTGCAATTGATTTTTACATTGTTTGGCGCTTTATTGCACTTTTCCTTAGTTCTTTTATCCTAAAAGTTTACGTTGGCCGACTTAGTGACCTTTGTGCAGTTTCCAGTAATAGTATGATCAAAATTCGAACAAATAATGGTCATAAAGGCGGAAAAGCGGCAAAGCAATTTCCAACGGGCCATGAAATAATGAATGTATGTATGGATGGATGGATGGATGGAGTTTAATAACACATCAGCATGATCTTGGCTATTTACTGCCGAACAAAAGCTAGATAGCAAAACTGGCTTGGTCAAAACCTTGCCTAAATCCTCAGGAAGATAAACCCCTCCAACCAAAACCAAATATGCACCACAAGGCAAAAGAAGAAAAGTAAAGATGCTGCAAAAACTCACAAGAAAGTAAACAAAACAAAGATAAAGACAATAAAGGGTAAAATTATAAAATAAAAGACAATATCTTGCTCTATATAAATAACACACTTTTAAAAAGACATAGGTTAGAACATCATCACAGGACTCATCGCACGTTAAACATGTTGCCTCCATTTGTCTCCTCTTACGAAATGCAAAAGGGCGCACTGGGCCTATCCTACATCCCTGAGCTTGCAGGTGGATGAAATACATATATCAGAACGATAGAAGACTTTATTAGTTAAAAGTAAACTTGTTTAATGTTTAAGGAAACCGATATTGATGATTTTTTAAAATATGGTTTCAAGGTTTTAACAGCAGAGAAGTTTCATTCCTAATTTTCGTGTCACTTGTTTTTTTGTGTTGTTTTTTTATTTTTATTTTTGTTTTTTTATTGTCACATTTTACTTAAAACAAGGAAGAGAGATTATTTCCCCTATGAGGTCATAGGCAGGAAACAAAACTGAAAGGAAACCCGTTCTAATTCACTAGACTTACTACTGGCATAACACGGTAGACCAGTGATTATACAGGCGGCCTCTAATTACATTCAAATTTCATTTAGTCTTCATCGCCAAAGGCATTCCATACTTTACTGGCGTATTTTAATATAGGTTTACGAAATGTCAAACATAAATTTTGTAAGAGTTATCTTACAAAGTATAACCTTTGAGCCTAAAAAAAAATATCTTTCCGGTTTCTCGACCTACCCTTTTTTAGCCGACCCTAAAGTCCCCCCTCCCCCTGCCCAATATTATAAGAATGAAGGGAATAAGAATATCATATGTTGTCTTTCTGTCTTTTTGTCTCATTTCTACGATCAATTCTCGCTTTCTATGTTACATGCAAAGCTAGGAAGTGTTTTACCAATTTTGACTACGATTACAAACTTGCACAGCATCGCGTCCTAGTTAGTCTGAGATTTCTCTGACCCTTCCCACAAAGTGTTAGATATTTGGACAGTTATGTTGGGGTGGGAGGTCAGAATGCATCTGATATCGAAAGCATGGAATTCGCGAAATCTCGCAGCATTTCCCATGGGATAGCAAAATTATGCAACCTTATATCAAACCCTACCTTTTTGAATTTGATTAGTATAAATTTAACTTCTCTTTGTAACAGTTAAAACAAATTTCGTCTCTTTAATAAGCTGACATATTAGCCAATAGTACAATGTTCACAAAATGGACCTTGTACGAGGAAATTGCTCATATTGCTGGTCACGTAATCCAAATCTAGCTCTTACATTTTTCATGACGTTGGCGGTCAAAAGATCGCGTGACTACCAACCTAATGTATTGAATTCGCAGCCAACCGCGTCACACTTCCGGTACTCGTATGATGTTGGCTTGCCAGTTTAGGCTGCCACCAGCCAATGTAAGGAAAGGGCCGATGATAATTCGATTGCGTTCGATTACGCATGGCTAACATGTGATTTGTCGATCATGTGAATGAGCAGTGCTGCATCGCGTGGTACATTCTATTCTTAAATACTGGATATCGGCCCAAATGTCGGTTTTTTAAACTTACAAATTATGTTTTAATTGTTATGTATGCGAAGGTAAATATTATATTTCTTTATTTCAGGCAGATAATGGTCGATATAAGGTCACATCACTTTGTTAGTCCCTAGGGTAAAGAGACTATCCTAAACAGCTGCCTCGTGGTTTCGACGAATTCTTTGTTTTCGAAAGCATGGGATTCTCCTCCTCTGGTTGGTCTTTTTCACGGTTACTAATTGTAGGTACATTTTAGACTAGTCAGAGGAAGGGAATCTCATGCAGGTGTAAACTTCCGTCCCTTACTCTCTATTTGGAGACGATGGATCGTTTTCACGGTGACATTTAACAATAAAAGCCGATGAATTTGTTTAGTGCATGAATTTAAAATGTTACCCAGGAAAACATGAAAGCAACACTGTAAGGGAGAATAATCGGCTGAAATGAATACCAACGGGAAGCAAAGATGGCGCTCGTCAGTCCTTGTCTTTATATTTACTATCTAACGTCAAGCTCCTGTGATCCCAACCTACCTGTCAAAATATCTTGTACGAGGTGGGAAAGGTCAGGGTAAACTCGGACTACGCCCGAGTGTGTCTTGTCAAGGATTGTTTTCCATGTTCAATCTTCATTTATTTTCTGCAATCGCTAGTCTGAGTGCACTAGACTTTACCTTGAAATATTTAAAAATGTCATACACAGTCCGTTTGATTAAAAATATAAATGAACACTATTGAAATAATGCAAGTTCCTGGTGTTGGAATTCACAGGAGTATGAAGAATGTAGCAAATGCAAAACTTGGAGGTGCATATATTTGTGGGGTATATACTGGCTCTCCACAATTTATTTTTTGTAAAATTAATTTTACACTATTGTTGTATTGTTATAGATACTTAAGAAATACACCTTTGCACAAGAAAGGCAATTTAGCGATATGATGCAATTGTATTGAAACCCCACAAGTTCAGCATCAAACGCGTTGTATGTGTTGAAACATTGGTTGTTTTTTTTCCCTGCAATACTGGTATGAACGATGTGATGCTACAAGTATATAAGATAATTCTCTTTGATCAATATTTTAGGTAAAGAAATGAGTAACTTAGTATTATGACGGTCAACATTCAATAATATTTTTAAAAATAAAAACAGACCAAAAAAGTTTTCCTTACCTATCTACCCTAATATTTTTCAGGATGAAACCTGAAATATACATATTGTTTCAGGCCTTAGTACGCTTAGTAAAGTTAGCTTATCATTTGCTATTTTAATTATGTTATCAAGATCTTAATTTTATTATGTGCGATAACAATGTTTAGTTTATTACCATCGAAGAAAGTTCAGTTTGTTGTATATTCAGCCTATTTGTGAACAGTATTACTTCTGTTCAACCTATTAGTGAACAGTATCACTTCTATTTAACCTATTTGTGAACAGTATTACTTCTGATGAACCTAGTTGTGAACAGCATTAATTCTGTTTTCATAGAACTAAATTTCATAACCTATCGTTTTGGCTAATCGTTCAGTTTCTCCAAAGTTTGATTCATTAACTTTAAATTTCAACAAGTATAACTTCTGCAGGAAAATTTATTCAAGCATGATGGGAACTCTTGTATTTTCACTTGTTAAAATATAAGGTGAAATTAAGATGTATTTTTAAGATGACATAATATAAGAATGAAGTAATGCAAAATATATTAAATCACTCAAATGACCTCTCTGAGGACCACACAAATGCGGTTTTCATAAACAGGGGGTCTTTATATGCAGGATAGAGTCATGTTAGCAAATTTGAAAATAAAATTGATGGAGCATACATAGATAAGTAGATTATTTACTCAGATGATTTATAAATCGTACATACCTATATATTGCAAAAAGGCCTAATTAACTATTGTACAAGGGTAACAGGGTAATCGAACCAAATAACTCCTATGAAAGCTATGGCCCTGTTACTACACTAACTGTATCTACACATTTTTGAGAAACATTATTCATGCACATTTTGTCAGCTGACTTGAGAATAATAATTCTAACATTCTTAGTTCACAGCAGAATGGTCACCCAAATTGTTGAGGCTGCACAACAGCGAGTTTCTCGCTGTTGTAATCAGTACAATATAACGTAAACTTGGGTACAGGTGATTTTTTACTGCTTTTCTTGATTCAAAAAAGGTATTCGGTATCGTGTGGCACAAAGATTAACTTTTTACATTAGAATACCTTGGGGAGTACAGGTAAATTGCTTTCGATATTTCGGAATATGTATAGAAATTTACAGAGCAAATTCCTTGACAATGGGCACTTTTCTGACTGGTTCCCGATTGGCCAAGGAGTGAGGAGTGAGATAAAGAGGGTTTTATCGACGCATAATGTTCACAAAATATAACATTAACATAAATAGTTCCAGTTTGCTCAAGAATGAAATTTGGCATGATTTTATGCCGTGTCCGATTTTAATACAATTAGGAGAACAAACACTATTATAGTGCAAAGACATAGCTCTGAAAAATCACATTATCTGTTCTCGTGTATTCAGTTTTGCACCAGAGCTCAAAATATCATTGCATCAAATATATTTGTGTCATATATGTTGTAAATTTGGTACGAAAACACCGTTATTTTTGAGGTTGACAATTTCAATGGCTAAACATAGAAACGAAGAACAAATCTGATCATTATATTGCACCTGCATGTCCAGGTGACTAAATCAGAAATCTATATCAATATTTTTTACTCATGTGTATCAAGATCAATGATGGTGCAATAAAATGTATTTTGCCTGCTGATACAATGAGTTGAACCCTGGTCATACTGGAACAAGTTGGGTGTGATTGCTGATGTTGTAATCTATCCTCCAGAGAAGATCTGTGTTCCCTGTGACAATGTAACTCGAAGCATTGCAAATGAAAAAGTTTAAAATTTAAAAAAAAATAAACCCACTCAATGTTTATATATATATTGCTATTTGTTAACCAAAAGTAAGCTCGGATGTTTTTGTTACAGTTATATCTAGATTTCATATATGTTACTTAGCATGTTAAGTGCCAAATTATAGTTGCTGTAAACTTTTAGAAGCCAGGCTGATTAAGTACCCAATAACACGAATAAAATTGTCACATCATGATTTCTTATTGCCGAAACATTTATCATTCAAATGACATAGATTGTGTAATGTTCGAAAGTGGAGAGACGTATCTCCTTTACCAGAGGCTTTTTAAGGTTTGACCGTTGCTCTAAAGGATTTCCAAAACAGAGAAGAAAGAGATGCACTAATTTGGACATTAGTGCAGGTCGAAATTGATAAGAAAAACGTTTTGTTTCTTCCTTATTTATGGTGATGTGCATAAAAATTGTTTAAAAGTTGGGGTTATTCTACTTTCTTTTGAGCAGATGCAAGCCAAGCTACGGGTTAATTTGAGATATATATATATATATATATATATATATATATATATATATATATATATATATATATATATATATGCTACTATGAAATTTTTTTTGATTTGCGTCTTTATCTTGCTAATTATCTACAGTATTCTGTCATTAAAGATAAATAAACTGGAAAAAAAATTGCCAAGTCGAAAATTGCTGGTTTTGAAAATAAATTTTAGAGAGATCGAATGAAACTGATTTTGCCAGATTCTTTTCGACACGTGAATCTTTGAGACCTGCCTCAGTATGGCAATCATCTAGTATATGGCAAGACAGTAAATGTATTCTTATATGGCTAGATTATGGACTGCTGTTCCTCAAACAGCGCTTGATATGTGTATTAGACGTGAGAATGTTTATACATACTTGTTACGTCATATTTGTGTCACATGTTCTTATTGGTTAAGTTTTAAAAACTATTTGGGGATTTCCAACCTGATGGATAACTTTCCATTAAGTCTAAATGTTACACTTTGCAATATAAATGATAAGCTGCCATTGCAATATCATCTCGGTAAAAGATCACCAGCAGGCATGCGTTCTTAGCAAAGAAAAATCAAAGTTATTCATGGGCTATGTAGCATAGCTTGTAAAGCAGTGTGCAACTTTGTACCTCAAATAAGGATACATAGCTTGTAAAGTAATGTACAACTTTGTACTGCAAATAAGGATACATAGCTTGTAAAGCAGTGTGCAACTTTGTACTACAAACAAGGATACATAGCTTGTAAAGCCGTGTGCAACTTTGAGCTACAAATATGGATACATAGCTTGTAAAGTAGTGTGCAACTTTGTACTACAAATAAGGATACACAGCTTGTAAAGCGGTGTACAACTTTGTACTACAGATAAGGATACATAGCTTGTAACTTTGTACTACAAATGGGGATACATAGCTTGTAAAGCAGTCTGCAACTTTGTGCTACAAATAAGGATATATAGCTTGTAAAGCGGTGTACAACTTTGTACTACAAATAAGGGTACATAGCTTGTAAAGTAGGGTGCAACTTTGTACTACAAATAAGGGTACATAGCTTGTAAAACGGTGTGCAACTTTGTGCTACAAAAAGGGGTACATAGCTTTTAAAGCGGTGTACATCTTTGTACTACAAATAAGGATATATAGCTTGTAAAGCGGTGTACAACTTTGTGCTACAAATAGGGATATATAGCTTGTAAATTATACACATTATGCCACGTTTGATAATGGATATAATATAAATATATTGAAGTCTGATATTGTACTTCATAGTGTAGGAGAAAATTATAGTCCCACTATTTGTCGGTTAAAGGAGGAATTTACTGCAAATGTTTGCATTTTATAGGTTATCACTAAATAAAACAACATGTTTATTGGAACTTGATTTTCTGAAATATAATGCTTTTTTTATGACAATAACGATACTGATGACGACTAATATAGTACCACAATACATCACCCCTTCACGTAAACGGGTAGCTAAAAAGTATATTTTCAATGTAATAGCGCAGCGTTTAATGGGACTTTCAATATGTGTTGACATAATACGTATTACACTCATTTGTATGTACCAAGTTTTTTGTTGTTGTTGTCGTTTTGTTTTAAATTATGATCTCAAATTGAGGAAACAAAGATTGGCGATGATGATGATGATGATTTACGTTATGCAGCGTTATTAAGCAGTGTGTAGCTCTGATCTACTAACGAGTATACAGAACTTGTCAGTTATGCAGCTTATGCCACATTTAATGTATACTGAATGCATAATGGAGGTTCTACTTTTAACTTTGGAACCAAGGTATTTGAGACTTTGTCATAATAATAGCAGGAAGATAATCATGCGCAGATACCTCTTTTAATAATTCATCTTTCTTTTGTTGTATATTTTACCTACATCTTTGAAAAATCGGGTTTATGATTGTAATGAAGTTAGTCATTATATTTAAACTATTATATTATGTAATATTCTACGGAAGGAAATAAAAATGATAATGTATATATTATGACAATATATATGAAGCATATTAGTGTACAAATGATACAAATAAAGTCAGAATAATACAAAACGCTAATTTCTTATAGACCTTCATAATGAAAATAGGAAAAATATTACATTGCTTAGTAGTATAAGAGCATTCTATGTACATTATGATATAAAGATAATCAAACCCATTCGACGCTAATTTCCAAGACGTCAAACGAAAGTAGCAGGAATCGATCATCAATGGCAAGCCGATTTAGCTGACGTGTCACACTTGGCTTTGTACAATTGAGGTTACAAATATTTGTTTTGTGTCATAGATGTGTTTTAAAACTCGGCTTGCGTGGTTTCTATGACATCTAAAACAAGTTCAGAGTTAGTGCAAGCTTTAAAAGTCGTCTTGAAACAAAGTGGTCGACATTATCTGCGATTGCAATCGGACAAAGGAACAGAATTTCTCAAACAAACATTTCAAACAGAATTGAAAACAACGACACATTTATTTTTTCACAACCGCAAATCCTGAAACCAAAAGCCAATGTCGTGGAACGTTTTCAAAGAACCTTGAAAGAACGTATGTGGAAATACTGTTCACATCAAAATACTCTACAATACATCGACGTGTTACCACGTCTGGTGAAAGCTTGCAATCAATCTTACCATCACAATATAGGATGTGCTCCAGAGGAAATGACGCTTCAAAACGAAGTGACCGTATTTGATTGATTGTCTGGAACGTCTAAGACATCCTCCAACAAGAAAAATAAATTTAAACACAGGAGATTGAGCTCGCATTAGAAAAACAAAACGCACTATTGGTAAGGGTTATTTACCAAACTGGAAGAAAGAATTGTTTTGTGCGACAAGACAGGTGCGTGGATGTTACCCCCTGTCTATAAATTGGAAGATATGAAGTGGGATGTGTTAAAAGGAACTTTTTACTGGCCCGAGTTACAACGAATGAGCAAGAGAGACAATGACGTGTACGATATCGAAAGCATTCTCGATCAAATAACACGTAATGTGGGAAAATGTCGTATTCAAGAAGTCCAAGTCCGTTGGAAAGGATATCCACTCAGTTTCGATTCTTGGATTGCAACGTCGCAACTCATTGAGTATAAAAAGAAGCAGAAGTCATGTACATGCCATTAAACACTGCATCCTTTTCTTCCACTTTATCACTCCAAGAGCTACAGAAACAAAAGCAACAACAATAGTGGGTGTGGTGTGGAGAACGTGTTCCTAAAAATCAAATCGTCTTTTTCTGTCAGATCTTTGTGGTGTATTGTGTCATTGGAGCAGTCATTGGAATTTGAGTTTGAAACAAGGGGATAAACAACTGTGGACTATTTAACTCAGCAGTTCTATTGGCTATCTTATTCTCAGTCCCTCATTGAAATATACTGATAGTAGTAACAATAAACAACGGTAGCCACGCCAACTCCTGTTACAATCCCTCCAGTTAAGGCAACTCTCTGGAACCGTTGAAAAGTCTTTCTTATCCTTTGACATCAAATGATAACTCCCCGGAGACAAGAACCATCGAACTATGAATAATCAATTTTATTTGACTTTACTTAGTGACAGTTCTCTGTATGTGTTTCCTAACAGCACGTTGTGTTGTTTTACGGCAAACTTATCTCAAGTCATACAACTGGACCACAATGCTCACTGGGAAGTGGTTTTGGTAGAAGTCATTCATCCCACGCAGGTCTTGAATATTGCCGCGGATCAAGCCAAGTTCGTCCAAGAAATGCTCAACGAACACGAATACTTGTTTTGTTTGCTATTTTGGATGGAAACAAGAATGTAGCACCGCAGTAAAATGGCATGAAGAACAACAAACCCATTCTTCAAGTATTTTCGATACCCCATGGTACTGAACGAAGGACTGAATTTGATGTTTGTGTATTCTGATAGCGTCTCCGTTGTTGAGAGTAATTCCATTTAACTGGATTTCGCAATAGCTTCTTACAGTAAAGAAGGAAACACATACCACGTTTCGCCGAGAATGTGTGCATCCTTATTATCTTCCTGTCAGTAAATTGTATTTTGACAGCGTGAACATTGGTATAAAAAGATATCTTGGACAAAATATTCTATTCTCCAAAGGAAAAGTCATAGTAAAACTACATTTTCGAACACGATTCTCGACTGAATTGTAATTGACCTATCCTGTGTACCAAGGAGTAGCTCAACAACAAGGACATGGTTTGGGGAGTATGTTCAACTAGGTCGTTCTAACTGTTACACCCGTCTTAAAATCTATAGTGACTCAAAGATTGCATGCTTTGAAAGATGCTTCCATGACGCAAGGAAAAGAATTTCTCTAAAATGTGCTTATGGACAAAGTCACAAACAAGCGTTACTGCATGCAGGGATAATGGTGTTGATCCAGACATGAAAAGAACTCTTGAGACGCCGAGAACACATATAAATTCACTTCACACTCCTGTCCAAACCATTGAGTCATCCTTCACGCCACAGCAAGGACAATGTAATAAGATATCTCGAAAACCATTCAGACTTCACAGACACGGCCAGAAAAAAAGAATAGGAGACAAAGAGCGGTCAGAGATTTGGACATTTTTTAATACTACAAAATTCTTGCAAATGTTTCATAACAGAACTAGATATGTTTGTCATGCCGTCTACGATGATGACGATACAAGAATCCCAAAAGGTAAAATTCCAACCCGTGTAGTATCTGACCACATCAGCTCCTTATGAGAAGAAATGCCGTATTACAAGGATCGGATTCCAATGGTTTGTGGACAATATAGTGTGTATTTTCTTCATCAACAAAGTTTTGGATTCCCATTAGAACATTTACTTACTTGTTTTTAACGCGATTTCCCTATAAAATGATGAAAAACAAACAAAAAATAAAAATATGGTTTAGTGATCATAATGGATATTTGTTTTCTTTAGCTCAGAAACGTAATGATACTGTTCTAGATCATTTGAAGTCAAGTCTTTTTTTCCAACGTTGTCAACCTAGTAAATACCTTTATGTTTAACATTGTTGTATTTGTATTTGTCATTTTTAAACTATGTTCTACATGAAGATGAGGACTGCCCTTATCCTCACTCTTCATTTCTCTCTTCGTTTTCACCGAGTGGGGCTTACTAAACAAAATGTTCATTTTGAAAAATGGTGTTGGTTTGTTTGCAACTTTTTAAAAATAAATTCTTTGACATTCTCTTTCATGTCTCTCTCGCTATCTTGGAATTACTTTCTTAAACAGGGGTGTTTTTTTCACATCAGTGCAGCAAAATCTGAGGTATGTTTTCCTTCACGTCCTCGCTTAAAACATATCAAGTGGTGCCTTCACCAGTCTTGCCATCCATCGTCGACTAGACAACCCTGAAGAAACGAGTCAGAGTAACAGAGTAGCGAGTAGCAGATCAAGATATATCTTAGCGCACTCGGAGTGTATTCAGTACCTCCTGCGCCAGGTGGAAGATATGGAGCTACATTCCAACAGGAAAACTATCAAAAGAGGGATGGTCTAGTTTAGAATAGCCAAAGAGCTGGTAGTCTTTACGCTGGAGGAGGAAGTGGATAGAGAGAAAAGGAAATGGAAAGAGGAGAAATAAGAATGAAGAGTACCAACTGTTCCTTAGATGACCGGAGCAGCAGCAGCAACAGCTGGAACAACCCCTCATCCCAAGGAACGAGGAATGGAAAAGTGACGCTAACCGACTTCACTTTACCCTGTAAGTTTTCTGTGGACCCATGGAGACAGACTAGGTGCGAAAGTCAATATGCAGTGTGTGCAACCCGGCCGACCCGGGAGGTGTGGTCACTAAGTTCAGAATAACTTATGTTAATCTTTATAAACCCCAAAGTTTCCTCTTCAGGGCCACCCAGGTCTCTCAGAAACAGATATACTACTCAATCATTACAAAAACAAAATCTGTATGTTACGTTTTATGTGCTTGTTGGTTTTGTCCGTGGTTGTATTTATCTGTGGTTTTATCTTCTATACCAATCTTAAGCACCCTGTCCACTCTACTGTCCTTTTCATGGGTGATAGTATATAAGTACGATAGTATGTTTGTGTGTGAGCATTTCTACCCTTTATCCCCTTTCACTCCACCGCTTTGGTTTGGGGTTGTAGGGTTGTATTTTGTCTGTTTTAGATGTTACACTTCCGTACTCTACCTCCTACTTTACATCTCCTTCCACATTGTGTGCTGGTTAGTATGTGTGGGTGTTGGTGAGTAAAGGTGGGTGCTGGTCAGTAAGACGGCGTGTTGGTGAGTAGGTGTATGTGTTGTGAGTAGAGGTGGCTGCTTTTCAGTAAGACGGCTTATTGGTGAGTAGGTGTGGGTGTTGGTCAGTAGGTGTAGGTGTTTGTCAGTAGATGTGGGTGCTGGTTACTAGGTGCATGTGTTGGTGAGTAGAGGCGGGTGCTTGTATGTCATAATATGTGTTTTTCATTAAGTGTATTTGCTGTTCAGTAAGGATGGGTGTTATTCAATCATATCCATATTCAATTCTCCTTGATCTCAGAGAGACCTATTCCATTTATCTTATGAACATTGTTAAGATTACCATTCCCTTTGTCGCCAGACAGTCCCCCAATGTTAAACCTATGGACATTCTTAACACGACTTTTCCCCTTGTCGCCATACAGACCCAACCTATAGACATTTTTAATATTACCATTCCCCTTATCGCCAGACAGTCCCCTAATGTTAAACCTATGTAATTTTAATATTATCATCTTTTTTGAAAGATGAATGTTAAATTCAACTCCTACCGATAATATGGAAAATTGCGTCTAACTGATGATAGTTTTGCAAGGTTTGTTACGGTATGTTAACTGTATTATAAACTTTTTCCAGGATTTTCGGATTATATTTATTGAAATTTTACTGCTTGAAAGAATTCATTATGCGAATCAATGCATCGGTGTGTCATTGGGAAAGATGTTTAGCTCCTTCTTCCTCTGCATGAAATAGTCAATAATGTGTTCTAAGTGCCATTAAAACCAACTAGCCGACCAACCATCAATGGCCAAGTATAACGTAGCAACCCCCCCCCCTTAAAAAAAAAAAATAATATAAAAAAAAAAATCCGATTACTGTAAGGTAGACGAATTGTCGAATGTATAATGCTATATCTAAGTTATGCATGACAGATGATTGGCAGGAAGGCTAATGAGAAAAGCATGAGATGGATCCGTCAATTTGAATTTGACATGAAAATACTTTTTTGGTTATGCATAATAGATGATCAGCACAAAGGTTAATAATAAAAGCATGAAATAAATCCGTCCATACTTTTCTGGTTGTATAACTGTTGCTCGAATTTGTTCTTTTGATTGAGTATGTCTTGTTTTCATCACTCGTTGTTGTAGATGTGACACAATCAATGACCCGACAGTCACCATTCCTCCAGTTTTTAGATGATACCATCATTTCTGTATATATATATATATATATATATATATATATATATATATATATATCACAGTTATGGTCCCAAGTTTGTATCTATTTGAGCATTTCATATCACTGTTATATCAACTGGTATCTGATAAATTGACATATCTCAAGTGTAAATTAATTGGTCACAACGTCAGCCAGGCCATCTCAGAACGTCTACCGGGTAATCTCACATATGTTGATATTTACACTGATGGATTCCATCCAACAATATTGTACATTCAAAGATTTGCACACAAAATGCATCATATGAAACTTGTAAATGACACTGGAATCATATAGATACCAGGTGGAGCTGAAATGTTTCGATAGGCTGTAGGCAGGCGATTTCTGAAGATGGATTATTATCTGATTATTAAATATTTATGCAACTGCTAGTGTGTTGCCAAGGAGAAACATATTACAACGTCTTTAATCCGACTTTGCTTGTTTGTGTGTATCAAAAGACTACAGTAACAGGCTCTATTACGTTATATATAAGCAAGCCACTAACGCTTAATCTGCATATCGGTGATCAAATATAAATTTGTAAGTTCAATCATCCAGATAATATCAATCTATGTTTCAGTCGAAATAAAACGATAATTATGGTTTTCATCTTCGTAAAAGAGACAAGTTTCAGATTCCAAATGTTATCAGAGCAACCGCCAAATCTGGCTTAACGAATATAGATTAAACCAAATCTGAAATCTAATTACTGGTATTCTTGAAGTTTAACCAGTGTGCAAATTTATGTATTTATGTGATTGTTTTTTTTTTTTGTTTTTTTTTTTGTTTTGTTTTGTTTTTTTGGTAACGAAAAAGTACAAATCGATATTCATTACTTACCTAAATATCAGTGATCATGTCGACACTGCGCGTTTGAAAATGGTAATATTAAAAGAATCATAATGGTAGTCGTATGTTCGAGCCTTAAAACTGTATAAAAATATAAGATTTATTGTTATATGTACGATATATATATATATATATATATATATATATATATATATATATATATATATATATATATAAGCAAGAAACTGACAACAAATAGTGCAAAACTTGTTTTTCACTAGCTTATGCGCTTTTGACTCTCAGTGAGTCTTTTTCAAAGGCAATTACAAAACAGAGACAAACAAGACAAATAATGAACACAAAAGAAAGCGTTGAATTTACAACAGTTTACATTACTATATCTAATGGAAGTTATTGTTAACAATTTTAGATGTCTCGCTTAATTGGTTTGAACTCCGATGATAAAAATGGCCATCTAGCTGATATTGATCTACAAAAGGATGAGCAATAGCGCCATCAGTTTTCTTATAAAGTGGTGTTACTGTAGATTATATCCTGGATAAGCAATTGTTTCTGTAATGACAGTAATGACCATAACAGTAATCATAGTACTAACAAGAACTACACACAAAAAAACCAGTAGTTATTGTAGATGAGTAAGTAAATAATGAACAAAATTAATGAATTATTTAATTGAAAAATGGGGATTGTAAACAGATGATGATTTAATTTTCGTGTGGATGCCTTTTTAGAATCTTCTTGGCTTAAGCTGCTTGTTTTCAGTGTTCTTAGATTCCTTTTCTTTCCTGGTAAAAGGTGCAAAACCTGTCAAGATATCAAAGAGAACTACACATACTCTAGCATAGCGACGAGCGACAAATTGAACGTACATGGTCCAAACAGAACGTGCAAAACAGAGAATGTAATTTATCTCAGCACATGTATGATCTGCGGCCTTCAGTAAGTCCGAGAAACTGAAAAACTATACAAAAGGATCAATCTTCACAGATCTGACTGGATGACAAAGAGGCTGGACAGAAGTCCAGTTGCAGTACACTTCTCTTCCCCTGGCCATACTTTTAGCGATACAATACTAATTTCAATTGCCCGCAACCACAACTTGAGTTCCGAAGGAATCTTACAGGATACGTCGCCTTAAAACACTGAAAATAAGCGGCTTAAACCAACAATACTCCAAAAGGACATATTTTTCTATATCTTCTTGTCATTTTGCTGACAATCGATTTAACATGTCAAGGTGTTGCTATGTGACAAGGTATAGGACACTACTTTTGACCTTGTAATATAATCTCATCATATCGATTCGTGCCTATTTTTAATGAAAAAGGAGCTTGATAGAATGTATTGAGAGAAATCGGTACCGATTCAACGTATTTATGCGTTCTACTGAAAGGCAGGAGTGTACTGGGTAAGCAACTCGGCCCTGGACTTATCTGCCGGGACAGGCCCGGGGTTTTGCTCACACCACTAAAACACCGGTAAAACCGGATTTTTTTTGACGGCCCACCGGCCCACCGATGCGGCGGTCTGCCGGGACAGGCCCGGGCTTTTGCTCACACCAGTAAAACACCGGTGAAAACGGATTTTTTTGCGGCGGCCCACCGGGATTTGTCCCGGTATGCCCAATGGCCAGTTCACCACTGCTGAAAGGGGGTCTACTGTACTGTGTGATTTAAGATTTTTAAATTTTTTATTATATGCTCATTTGTAGGTTGAAAACTCTGTGAAGACAAAGAATTCTGGTTAGTATTCTACCTTCTGTTTTTGAGTAAACAATATCACCAATTTTAGTGACATAAATAAAGAGAAGAAAACATTTGTAGCGATAGCAACAAAACGTGCAAAATTATCATGCCAATTTGCACAGAGAAAAGCAGATAAAATTAAGCAAGTAATCAATTAATGAAAAAAATGTATTAATGTACTAGCTGTTGTGGATGGCATATGTGTCTCCCTGTTGGACTACCGGATATTAAATCCCCAGCAAAGGTTGTTTTATAGTATTACTTGTTTCGGATCTAAGCTTTTCGGTTTTAATGGTACTATATCATCTCAAATTACTCTGGTTATTGATTCCATCATTATATAGGGATTGGATAAATCTCATCTTGAATCCTTACCTTGGTATAATTTGCACTAAAGCAATAATTAACCATATTGACTGTTTATTAAAACTAAAGAAAATGAAGACCTTAAAGTCGGAAAATGTTGCCCAAGAAAAACTTCATGATCATTTGAGAGAGTGAGTACTTTGCAAGTAGAGAGCGTTTATGGAAAATAAATAATAATATTTACGTTTATGAGCAGTGTCAAATGTTTCTGGAGCGGAGGAGTTTCATTCCTTTCTTTCATAAGATTATTTTCGCATGATTACAGACCGTGTGAGACAAATTATTACAAACCGTGTGAAGCACATGATTACAGGCCGTGTGAGACCGTCAATTGTCTTAATTTATGCTACCTGGAAGTACTTCTTTATCGGAATCCAACCAACGTGAAAGAAACCTACTATCGGTCCATGTGCGTAAATCTCATTCCAAATACAATTCGCGGATGTTTTTTTTTTCTGCCCCGAACACACAGAGGATTGCACGATTACTCCATGCATGTTTATATTCATTTCGGATGAAGAAACTTCATCATGCTTCAATATGCACATACATAATACCTTCGGAATATTTTACTTCTTTTGTCCCGAGTATATTGCACGCAAAAATCTGATGTTTGTGCTATTTGTGGATTATATATGTCTAAGCAAAATTATTTTGAGGATGCTATAGACAGATTATCATGCGTGAATGCAGTAATCATAGAAATAATAATAATAATAATAATAATAATAATAATAATAATAAATAGTCAATATATTTCAAGAGGGTAACACAGTTACACAACTAATCTCCCCTGAGGCCCGAAAATAATAAGAAACATATGATTAAGCTAAACTAAGAATCTTTTTCTAAAAATATAAAAATACGGATATTATTCATTGACAATTAGTTAATTTAATTTCAGTTTGGTAATAAATGAAATAAACATTAATAATTGTGTTCATACATTTTCATTTTAATATTATGGACAAATGAAGAAATAAGCTTATTAGACTTAAAACGGACAGGTCTTTTTACATCTCATTTTAAACATCTCTAAGATTATTATTGTTTTCAAATCAGTTGGCAATTAATTCCATAGACACGATACGAAATAAAGAATGTGTCTTCTTGTATAGCTTTAAAATTAGATACATGGATATAAAATTCATTAGCTAATGTTGATAATTAGATATATTGATATAAAATTCATTAGCTACTGTTGATAATTAGGTCTATTTATATAAAAATCAATAGCTGATGTTGATAATTAGGTTTATTGATATAAAATCATTAGCTGACGTTGATAATTAGGTCTATTGATATCAAAATCATTAGCTGACGTTGATAATTAGGTCTATTGATATCAAAATCATTAGCTGACGTTGATAATTAGGTCTATTGATATCAAAATCATTAGCTGACGTTGATAATTAGGTCTATTGATATCAAAATCATTAGCTGACGTTGATAATTAGGTCTATTGATATCAAAATCATTAGCTGACGTTGATAATTAGGTCTATTGATATCAAAATCATTAGCTGACGTTGATCTTGGTGAGTAAGTATTATGGAAGGAAAAATATTTTCTTGTAATCAGGTTTCATCCTATTAAGATTTTATACACGAATACAAGCTTATGGAACTTAATCCTGTTACTGAAAGTCAACCAAATCAAATTATTTTAATAAATCCAAAGTTGGTTGACTGTGTTAAAATGTAAAATAATTCTAGCTGCTTTTTTCTGTAATTGTAATATCCAGTCAGATAGTTGAGTTGAAGAGTAATCATTGACTTGAACAATTTCCCTCAGTAATCTAGTATATGCATATCCATTACAACATAATTTTCTTGCTGTTAGAGGTAGATAATATGACCAATAAATTATGAATGGAAATGAACGTGGAATAGATTTTAAAACCGTCTTAGTAATATGTTACATGTAAATGTATTTAAAGCAGAAAACTTAATTTATGTCCTGAAAAGAAAGTGAAAGATGAGGCAACAACAAGTTAAATATAACATGATAGAATAACTAATGCTGTCAATAAAGCTGTCCTTGTTATTGTTTATCGTGTGACTATTATGTTATTTACGCTAATATACCCATATCATAATTGTTATATATGTAACACGTGTAATTACACCTCATTATGTTACAAACGAAGCCATAACGTCATGTAAAGGAAAGGCATAACGACCGAAGCATCCGAATATATTTCGAAGTCATTTCACAACACTATTCTGCGGTTTGGTCCAATATAAATCAGTACTCATTTCAAACGAAATTTATGAAACTCGTTGAATAATTTCAATCTATTGCTTGCCGAGGCGCGCAAAATTAGTCGATTAGTTTCGTAAATTTCATTGCAAATGAGCACTCATGTAAGATCCTGTATATTTTGAATGAATATGTAATTTATTATTGGAATATGTGTTTAGCTATTTAATCGCATTACTTACCTCCCACAAATTTGTTGATTTTTTTTATCACTGAATGGATATTTTGTTGTTGTTTCATTGTTTTTTCTTCTCTCACTATCTTTGTATCATTGCTATTATCACGTTCGTTAGGAACTTTCTTTAAAAAAAATTAAATTCGGAACTTTCAGTACATAAAGAATTTTAAATTATATTTGTAGGTCATTACTTTGCATTAGTAATGGAAATTTTAAAAAATACATTTATATTATTCATGCTTCCTTGACTCATTTTCACTCTAGCCCTCGATAACTAACAATGCAGGCTTCCTGCTTATCCTTGACAAATTGGTATCAGTAAAGCACCTGATATATACATGCAGCACTGCCCTACAAAGAAAATTTCGTAAGTAATGCAACTCTTTGGCTAATTAGAACAGTTAACTGCATTTTAGGATCACACTAAATTAGTTATAAAAGTTGATAATCCAGTACAAAGAGCATTACATGCGACTTGCTTGACAGGGAAGTCAGACATACCGAAAACCTCAGGGTTTTGCTGCAGTGTCCGAAATGGGAAGTCAGAATGCAAATGACAAGATCTTAAATTCTTAGAAGAATAGGTGGTCGTCTGCAGTCCATTAAAATTGTATGTATTAGATTAGAATCCTCTCCACGCCTGATTTCTTTCAAGAGAGTTTGTTAACTTAAATTTAAAAAAGAAACTAAACAACATAAATAAATAATAAACAATATCCTTTAACAAATGACAACAAAATCATTCTCGACAACCTGGACCAAATTGTATGTGTTCTATTCTCATATATATATATATATATATATATATATATATATATATATATATATATATATATATATATATATATATATAAATCGTCTTTTATGTTCACTGTCCTAGATACTTGTTAGACTTGGTTGTAAAATATCCAAATTTAAACAATTTTGTGATTCAGAACGTGTCGATCAGTTTGTTTCTTCACAGGGAAGAAACTCACTATCCTTCTGTATTTGTTTTACGAGCTTTAAAGAAATGAATTTTCATAATAACCTCTTCGCGTTTTCACTGTTATTTTGTGTTATCACATTGTATGTTATTGGACCATATGAATCTATTCAATAATTATCATTGCTTTCGACACATTAACCTCTAAAAGAATTATTTTTGGTTTCGCACAACTCTGAGAAACGAAATATTTTCATTAATATAACTTCATCTTGTGTGTATAAAACAAAAAAATATGACGGTAAAATAAAAAACGTTTTTCCATAATAGTATAATAAAACACCTATCAGAAACAAACCGGTCTTCCTTTCATGACAGGCGGCCATGTTGAGAAATCGCATATGCCATGCCTAAGATATCATCAACAGAATACATTGATGTCAGTCAATTGCAAAATCTTTGATATACGGACTTTTTCAGTCATGATTCGGAAAAGCGTCTGAATTGAAATGCCTTAGTTAATCTCGACTATGCTGAGAATAGCTGATGAATTGCTATTGTATTGAGAACAAGTGTGTGCCACAAATGTGTCAAACTAATATGTTGTCACGATACAATTTCCCTCTATAGTCATATTTCAGTGTATTTCTGTTTCTAAACCTCACGACACTATTCATTACCTCTTTGAGTACCATAGTCGTCCCGAATTTCGAAAGGTGTGTGGGTTGTGTGTGTGTGTGTGTGTGTGTGTGTGTGTGTGTGTGTGTGGTCTACTTCTTAGACGTGAATAATAAGCATATGAGTATGCTTGTAAATATTTTTAATAATCCACCTAATATATTACCTAATTGATGCTGAAACATAAATAATTTACAGAAATAGGAGCAATTGATTATATCCTGAAAATGTCTTATAGACAAATAAGAAACTGTAAATGTTATGTGAAAGATGCTTTCATATATTTCATGGACAATTAGTAGTGTTACTTTCCTAATTTATTTATTTTATTTTATTTTATTTTATACCATCGGGGAGATACAATCTTACAAGCATTTGCTCTCAAATCCATCTTTTATGTTGGATATGAATTTAAACTTTTTGATACACAAATGTCGAAACGTACGAAATACATGTAGGTATTTGCTATGATGTATAAAAATTTTAAAATGCCATGCTTCAAGTAATCAATTAAAAGTATTCCACTACGACAAGAGCAGTTGACCAAATACATTCCTACAGCCCCGCCATAATGCTTCATGGTGACCGGTTTGATGCATAAATACCAGTCTGATTTCAATATGTTTCATTTACTTGGGAAGTTCCCATTGTATTGTAATTGGTTCTGCGTCCGAGATAAAAACTAACAAAAAAGACGAGCTTTACCTCTCGAGTCGAGCTGATGTAAGATTGGACCCGGTTTAACGTTGATTAGATTCTTTTTTTCTTGGGGCTGGTGGTCTTTTTCTACGAAATTGAAAAAGACGATACTATGTCTATAGAGCAAAGCTTGGCACAGAAACAGAAAATGTACTATAAGTTTGTTTCAATCTTTCTGTCGAGTTTTCGTTTGTTTTTTTTTGTTTTTGTTTTTTTTAATTTATTTATTTTATTCTGTTGCACATATCGAAATAGTGTATTTTTTTATCTAAGGTAATATCTTCATGGTTCCAATCGTAAAATGTCAAGTTGTTTTCACTAGGTAGTGTTTTACTCCAGGCTTCAAATTCTTTGCATAAACATATTTTAACAAAAGAGCGAAAAAAGAGTCACTGGAATAAGGGGAATAAAATTCACTCGTCCTTGTGACAAGAAAATGGGTTATATGCATTAGAATAAATATTGGAACACGAGTATCTGGAAATGGAACCCAGTGGTTCTATAATAATGAAGTAGCATGCAACAGTAGTAATTCCATTGGCAATATGGTCCAATATGTAAATATGAAAGATAGAAGGATCACCAAAGATGGAAACGATGTTTATATGCATATGGGCTCGTGGGTGAAAAAGAAATAACAAAATGGAACATTGAAATAACATCGGCAAAGAAATCGCTCTAATTATCATGAAAACCGACCAAATGTAGCATATCGTATCGTGTCATTAGCCCATTTTATCGTGTCAGTAGTACGAAATGGCGTTCATCTCAATGTATGTTTCGCTCAGTACTTTAAAGTTGTTACTTTGGTAGAAATGTGATTAAGCACAGATTTCAGTCGACAGTATGATGGCACACATGAATCAATGCAATTTTGTAGCAATGAAGATAGACATCGCCTAATAACGATTACATTTTGCGCAATCTATCTAAGTGAAAAAATATACACGTTTAATTCACCATAAAAGAAAATAAATAATAATGCATAATCATTTCTTAATTTAAATATATTCTTGCAGATAATTAATTATTTGGGTTATATATATTGATAACTGTAGAAGGCACGTTAAAAAAATAACGTGTCCTGCTTAGCTTACGAATTCAATAGAATGAAACGTATCTTAGATGATAGAAACAAATTTGTAAATTGATTGAAAAAAAACAATTTTATTATAATACATCAATTTCAAATAAATGTAGTGTCTTAAAGATAAATATTGTTTTGACAACGCAATTTGACTTTCGACAAGGTTTACATGCAAAACAGGCCGAATCTTTTAAAATGCAGTCTGCTGGCATTTTGTGATATTTTACCTTTACATCTATAAATGTGGCTTTGTAAATATTAATGATTCTAGAAATTTATCTTACGCAATAAGACAAAAAGATATTGACTTAATAGATAGTACAATTTTTAATTTTCTTTCAATGATGTATTATGTAAAATAAATATTCAGCGATGATTGCTCTCTTCTCTTGCTCTCATCATACATTTGTTAAACCCGCAAATCACAAACAAAACTTCAGGCATCACAACACAAATTAAGTTTTTTATATATATTTCCTTCATTTTTCTACAATTTAAATGAAATCTGTTATATTAGTAACAAGTTAAATGCCCCAAGACTATCTTACTTATGTTAGACAAAAACTTGAAACACAACATAAAAAAAAATATGCACACATTATGTTGCATTTTCTGGAAACAGTTGCATTTAAATGAAACGACTGGAAATTTTTAGTGTAAATGACCTTTCAGGAACTGGTCGAATCACACCTGATTGTTTTCTCAACCTACGCATACACCAAGAGGCAGAATCATTAAAAATTTCATATTCTGTTTTAGCCTTAATGATGGTTTCTATTGAATGAAAGTAAAATTTTTTTACAGATTAGCACATCTCCAGGAAATATTACCAGAATTTTTTTTAATGATTTTTTTAGGGACTACAAAAGAATGCAATAAACAACTAACTGTTTCGGCTATGCAGTGATAATTTAAAGAGATAAGAAAGGTTGCACCTTTTTTGTAAAACAAAATTGCTTTGTTTGTACCTGTAAAAACACTGAAGCATAACTATGAAGTTTGGTTGCATTGTTTCAGGTCTAACTTCCTGCAGTCTAAATGGAGTCTTGTCTGATGCCATAAGTGATAAATGTAAGGTCCATACAGAAGGACTCGCTTGCCATACTCATGAATAACTGAAGCTTCCTTCGTGTATTTGAGCTAGTTAGAATAAATGTGTACAAATAAATCAGTACTTCATCTGTAATGGCCAATTTTATTCAACTTTCGTATATTTTTAAATATAAACATTTTAAAAGATGAATAAATAGCACAATCTTTACCAAATTCGTCACCCAAATTGTTCCTTTGAAAGTAAGATGTCCAGCAAAGGTTTAAGATTGTACTTCTAATCTTTCAGTAAATAGATCTGAAGAAAGCATATCCCTTGTGTGCACCTAAGGTGAAATATGAGAAGATTCGAGATCTATGGGCCATTTTCTGAAATACAAAACCGCATTGATATCAGTTGCTTCAAACTGGTATTTACCTGTTGGAAGCAGGAAGATTATCATAAACTAATTTGTGCGTTGATTTCCTATTGTCAAGATATTTCAACTGTAGAGAATGAGGAATTTTAGAGTCTGATGCATTTATTATCTTCCTCACGATTGACCAGACGAGGAGTCCGTGTGTATGATTTTGTCATAATTCTCTGTGTCCATCTTGAATGGACAAAGCAAACTCTTTTCTACAGAAAATTATCAAGAAATGTCAGACTTTAAAATTCTTGTCAAGATAGACTAAGCATTATTACAGTTAAGGTGTCGGTGTCTGAAAAGAAAAATTATCATGGCCCCATCAAATTGGATGAACGAACTATCCGCGTATCAAGATTGAATAAAATACATATAGAGTAACTTCAATCCTTTAAAAAAAAGCATCTATATATTTTCAGCATTGCATTTTTAAACTATGCACCAAGTAATCGATTTATTTACTTATCTAAAAATACCTGCATAAACTAATTTGCTATGAATGCATCTAGGATGCTTAATGATATAAAGGTGTGTTCAACATGGATTTTCCCCTTTATGTTGTTGGAGGTATCACTACCATAATTTGTTTTTTTTATATATTTCCTCATTTTTCTGCAATTTTGATGGAATACATTGCATTAGTTATAAATTCATATGCACCAAAACTATTTTATTTATGTTAGGCACAAACTTTGACAATTTGTATAAAAACTCAGCATAGGTTATGTTGCATGTATTGGAGAAAGTTGCATTTGAATGAAATGGCTGGAGTATTTGTGCGAATGACATTTCTAGGAGCAGTCAAATCACACGTATTTACTGTGTCATTCTGCTCAAAAGATAGAATCTGAACCCGCTACACATTTCAATTTCTGTTTAGGCTTTATTGCTGTTTTCCATTGAATGAAAGTATCATTCTTCACTGGTTAGCAAATCTTAAGGAAATATCAGCGAAAGATAATAAATATTTTCTTATTGAATACAATAGAATGCAATAACAGCTCATTGGTTCAATTAGTGTAGTGATACCTACACACTTCGTGTGATTTGTTTATCTTTGGCCACTCATGCAGCCAGTGCCATATTACGGCTAAAATGTTGTACATATTTGCTTGGCAGAAGATTGCACACACAAAGAAATAATTACACATGTTGAGGTCAAATTTGTATTCATTTATGTTTTTGCAAACCAAAATAAATAAGCTTTTATAGGCTTCTTCTGTTATGTTGTACGACTTCCGTATTCGCCATAGGTCATGTACTAAAAAGCTTCGAAGTTGGTCATTAGATAGCAATCATAACCAGATTGTTCTAGATCTTTTATTAGTTCCTTCATAATACTAATCATTTCAAAAGTTATCTGAATATTATTTCATGTAAATAAACGGATAACAAAGGACAGTAACCGTCAGAGTTTTATTTAGACTATACAAAAGACCTCGTACACATGAAAACACTAGGTCAGTTTATTATTCTAAAGTAACTGCCTTGAAATTATTTTAAATGGGTGCACCCAGATAAACATCCAGGTAGACATAAACAAACAGACAAATGAAAGAACGGGAAAGCAGAGAGTGAACAATTTAAATTTATGTATGCTATTAAATTTTGTTTTTAAAAATTGTTAATATAGGAGAAATTAATCATATTTATATATCTTCAATCTTCCACCTTATTTTGACTGTATCTTTCAGAATACATGATTTTCTTTTAACCTTTTAATTTCTTTTTTAAATGGAAATATTACTTACAATCCTTATCCAAAAGTACTTTAATTCTAATTGATTCTGCACTAGGATTAAAGACCATCGATATTTCTTATTATTATCAGAAGTACATTTTTAGATGAAACAGTAGAAAATTATTGTTTCAAATACGTCCAATTCATCATTTGATCTAAGTATGTATGTATGTGTGTTTTTCGCTTCTAGCTTTACATCCCGGATATAATTTCCACTACGATAAACAAATATATCAATGTATTAACATTTTAAGGGAAGGAGCTGGAAAGACGTAATAATAATAATAATAATAATAATAATAATAACTTGATGTCACTAGAGCAAACTGACAGGAAAGAAACCAAAGCATATTAGGTTACAAAGAACACTTTTGTACTCGAGGTTTTGTTGAAGCAAAATTCGCTATGTTTTCGCATCTGCAGTGTCAAATATTTCTCTTTAACACCACGTTTATTGTCAGTCCATCTTTGATTTGACTCAACAGGCAGCATTTCGAGGGACTGGACAGAGTGTCCGGCTGAGTTGAAATGGTTGGCGACTTTGGTGTTGATCTTATTTTTAATATGATTTAAGTGATTGTTCATTCGTTTTGTTACAGTCAGCTGTTTCGCCAACATATTGCATATCACAAATTGTGCTTGTCAGGATGTAAATGACGTTTTTACTAACACATCCTAACATTTGGGTAATATTCTAAGTTATTCCTAGTGATGAACTTTTGAAGGAAGCAGTCTCGGGCATTTGTTTTAGATTAGATTACAGTCTTTACATCTGTATGTTCCTGTTTCGGTACTTATGGTTTGAGTTCAACTGGGCACGCATAATGTGATCTTTTAAGATTCTTGGTCGTCAGTAAACGACCATAGGTGGTTCTTTAAAGACCTTCTTTACTTAAAACAATATTTATTCAAGAAAGCATCTTTACCTATTATTACAAAATGCAATATCTAGCAATTCGGTAGAAAGCTAAAAGCTTATGAAAGAACTTCTTTAGACGTGCACAGGAGTCAATAATGTGTCAGTGTTAATTTGACCTATGTTTGGAGAATCTGGGTGGTATGTTGTTTAGACAGTGATACGGTTGTTGGCAGTCTTAGCTTTGTATCTGAGAAGACTTCTTCGGTCAATGACCTTAGCTTTTTCTATAGATGGATCTATAGTTTTGTCCTTGAATCCTCTGAGTGTGCGTGTGTTTGTGTGTGTGTGTGTGTGTGTGTGTGTGTGTGTGTGTGTGTGTGTGTGTGTGTGTCTGCCGCGACACAAGAAAACGCTCCTTTGGACAATATAACAATATCATATAGAACTTACGTCATATGAAGGGATCTCTAACGTCATGTTGTTGTATTATGCATTCAAACATTCCTGATGTTTGTGTGAAAGAGATTGCATTATTGAAAATTGAACTTAATATTTTACCTGATTCAAGAAGTCATAAAGGTACAAAATCGATTACACACTGCATGAACATCCGTCGAGAATTGTAATTATATTTTGGAAAGCTTGTAATTTTCAAAATTTATAAAAATGTATATAAATTTTATATACAAATATTTTTTCATTCTGCAGAAATCATTAATATATCCATATTTTATTTCTTCTTGCGCTTTGCCATCATCGTCATGGATGCTTTTCAGACACATTATGCTTTCGAAGTCTGTTTATAAAATCTATTTTAACTTATTTAATCCTTATCTTCATTATCCCTTCGTGTGTTACACAACCTTCATCGTTTATTCGATGTAGATGAAAACGATATTATTTATGAATGTCATCAAGTTAAAGGAAACGACGATGGTATCCTAATGCTGAACATGTATCGTGAGTATTTCTCATGTGTAATGTGTAATTCTTCAATTCTATCGTTTGTCTTTAATTCACTTCCTTTTTTCTGGGCCAAATGCCAATGCAATACTCCTTTGGGATCAAACGCCCATCTTCTGCGAACTGCTTGTACTTGTATGCAAAGGTCTCTGCAGACAGTGAATAACCAAGAATACGTTATGGCATTTTAGCATACCTGAAATTGCAGCCTATCAGATTCATTCATTCCTCCTAAGAAATTGTCAGAATCATTCCCTGCCCCCCCCCCAAAAAAAAAAAGTTCAATTTTTCATTACAATGAAGTGATTTGCAAGCGCTGTAATTATTGTAAAAAGTAAACTTCAGGCCTTTCTCATCGTGAAACATTCCTCTCCTAATCAACAAGCATGACCTTGTAAATTATATTTGCAATTATTGTCTACAATGGTTTGCTTTCAGACACTGGTCATGGTCATGCAATTTCTAATTCAACTTGAACATAGCAAAATATGGTTATGTTTGTTTCGCGATGCTTGACAAGAACGCTTTGTACATTTTTTAAAAAAAATTCGAACAGAAATCGTAATGGTACAAAAAGGAAAAAAAAAAAAAAAAACACCCGGCAAATTACTAGATTGAGTGAATAACCTCGAAGCATTGGATGAGGATTTTTTATTTCTTTCGTTACTCATCTTTGTAAAGACAAAATGCAGAAAAATAATATCCATGCCTCCTGGTATAGCAAACAAATTACCACTAGCTCCTAAGTACACTGACTTGAAAACATTTTCAATCTATATAATTCTTTACGTGTAAAGGCACCATGTAAATCTGAGACTTTTAAACTTGATTAATGCGTTTTGATGCCAAATCTCTTATTACTTTTGCTATTTGTTTGGTGCTAAAACAACTTCAGAGATTATTTAAATATTACATTTTTTCTGCAGTTTTTAAGTTACTGAAATATCAGTTAGGCTGACATTAATATTTTCCAAAGTAATATTTTGGAAACAATTAGGAAATGATTGTGCTCATTTATTGACTCTCCGTTCTAATTTACCTTTTACATAGGACTCCTAATCCTTGCAGCTTTGAGAGTTAGGGTTTCTAGAAAGTACAAAGCTTTCTATTTTGGACGAATCATAAGGGAAGCTAGTGCTTAAAGTACAGAGTGATATGCATTTCATATAGGTGTAACAGTCTGATTCAATGTCAAAAACCTATTTGTAAATTTCAAAAGGTTTTTACTTAGAGATGGTACATTACGTGACTGTGAAAAATGTAATCTACACTTTTAAGAAAAACAACATCTGCGTACATTTAGAGGAAAAGAAATATATTATTATTTTCCCTACCGATCACACTATTAGATTGTACCACCTTCAATACCGAGCAAAACTCAAAAAAGGCGTATTTCATGAAGATCCAGAAAGAATAATTATTTCGCTCACAAAGAATTTTACCGGGAATGTTCTCTTAAAAAAAATTTGACTGCTGAGAGTCGCTATTAATGTAAAATATTATAATCATTATTTACAAATGTTAACTGTGTGATTGTGTCATGAATGCAAGGAAAGATTTCACTTCGTATGACAGAGATACCTAGTAAAGAAGATAAATATAAACGTGAACGTTTGAGACGGATCCAAATATCCCCTTTTAATTAAGTAATACAGGCATTACATTAAAAGTTGATTGATGCATTGGGAGAGTGTAATCAATCTACATGTTAACCCTCCGACTGATTCCAGTTGATAAAACTACTATTTAAATGCACGATTCCATCATTTAAAATATTTTTTTCATCGGCGATATCATATACGTATCGACTGGAAAATAATACTAATGCATTTCTGTCATCTTTTTTGTACAAATGATTATCAATTTGCTGTCGTTCTGCGTCAAAGTAGGTGTTTCAATTTTCAGTACATCCTGAAAAAAGAGTTAAATATAAGTATATATGTCATTGTTTATGATTGGTTCCACAGGACATCTGAGCTCATTTAAAAGTAATTGTATGAAACGAAAAGCAAACATAGATGACAAGGTCAGTTAATTCTTTCCTTTTTGTTTTCAATTTAATCACGATTGTTTTTCGTAGTGAATCACATTTGGCGTGTCTGGAGTTCAATTTTGTGCAAACTTAAGCTCCGATAAAGTATACATAATCACGAAAATATTTTTGAGCCTGAAGTGGATATCTACAGACAGAAATAAATATACAAGTCTAATTTAACTTCCAAATATAACTTTAATAAGGATGTAATTGTATGTACTTTTTTGAGTATATAACGTCCATACTGATTCAAAGATCAGATGTGATTATATAGTATCAAGGCATTGTGTTAGCTAAGGAAATATGTGTCAAGTTACCGATCAGCTGCGCGTTAAGTGGAAGGCTCTTTTAGATCCGAGAATGTTCAGAGAAATTAGGATAAAAATAGAAACAAGAAAAAATAGCATCTCAAGCAATTTCATACGAATCAATGCAAGAAAGGAGAATTTATGAATGTCGGCTGCTCTAAAATGTGACCTATATACGACTGTTTTAAAGACTGCGGGAAAAGTTCAATTCCGTGTTAAACGGTATTTACAGAGGAGACAGATGACAAGTCTACTAATAGTCAGAAAATAAGTGAAGAAATAGATAAATAATTATGAATCTCACATATATATTTTGTATGCTGAAAAGTCATAAAGTTTATATTTTTCTGTTGAAAGCAAAAAATATTCATTGTTACTTCCAAGTGCAGCTTTTTGTAACATAAATCACTTTACGGTTATCATTTTACAAATTTTCAGATGTTAAACAATGATTACAGACGCCCAGCAAGACCCTTGTTAATTACTCTTTAAGTTTCAACTCATGTTCATTCTATTCTTCACAAAATGCCACGTTCAGAGTGTACAATCAGTATACATACAATCTTAAAAGCAAAGTGGGACATGTCAATACATATGAATTTGGATAAAGCAGTAAACGAGGTACTGTACATCCGACGAAACTGTATCATCACACGTATTAATGAACCATCAAATTACACTCTCTAACGCTATATACCAGTTGGAATTAAAACTGTTCGATAGGCTCTTGGTGGACCTTTTTACTCGTAATGAAGGATCATTTTTCTTATCATCAAATATTGACTGAAACATATCACGATTTGTATGATCTGGCTCCGCCACGAAATGTACACAGCGTTTGAAAATCATGGACACTTTGGTATTGATTACAAGCAAATCACCAGTCTAGCACACAAACATGCTGGTGTTGAATAATTATTTTTAATTTTATCTAAAGTTTTGTAAATGGAGGTCAATTGATACGGGTATTATGCATTTCCCATTGTTTGCGTAATAAACTTGTAATGCTTTCTCTATATTTGAATCATTGCCAAGTTATAGACCTTTAATACATTTTAACACACCTCAACTGGATCCCGACGATGGTGGATCACATGTCCTCCATTATTTCTCCTTTTCTTACTTTGAGGTGGTTTAAATGTAAACAGGGCCGGATTAAAGCTTTGGGGGGACCGGGACACTTAAAAAAGGGGGGCCCTTGTGGATGTACAAATTCATCCTGAAAGCTGTCCTTAAACGGTCCTTTATATGTGTATAATTATTTTAGCTATATTAGGCTAAAGTATAAGTATTAGACGGTTTAGACCTGTATATGGTTTATTTAAACACATGTAATTTTATCCACGATAACCAAGGGGGCCCCCATGACTAGGGGGACCCTTGTGCCCCCCTTAATCCGGCCCTGGATGTAAAAGCAATATATGATGGTAATTAAATGTGTCTCTTCAACAAACTAACCATACATATTTCTTTTTCATACAGTGAGTACTCAAGAACACGTTATGGCGTTTAGCAGACTTGGCTTGCAGCCTGTCAGATTAATTAATTCCTCATGTTTAATGGATCCAGTGCAAATCATAAGTGACGCGATTACAAGCACTATCCAGTATGCCAAAAAGTAGCTTTACAATCATTTATTATCGTGAATGATATTTGTAATTGTTGTCTAAAATAATTGAAACAGTCGAACACACTTTGACCGCATAGCAGACTAATAGAAACTAGGTATATATGCATTTAATTCTTTTTTATTCACATGAATTGCTGTTCATTTGGCATGCGTAACAGGAAATATGTAGTAAAAATACACGGACTCCAAATTTCTTTTTGGTAGCCTTAAGCTTATTGACCTTGTTTACATATATTTCGACAACATAATTAAAAGAAGGTGTTATATGTTGGATTTTGACCCGAAGAACATATTCAGAAAATATTATCTTCATATGAGTCAGTCGGCGAGAGAGATATGGGGCAATGCTTTAAAAATGGGAAACGCAAAAAAAAACAAAAACACACGTATTAACTAAAGAGTAGTTGCGGCTACCTTACAGGGAAATCTATTGGCTTTAACTCACTTTCCAGTTAAAACCAACTTCCACAAAACCTTTTGACAAATTATTCGTATTTTACTCTGAGCATGTTATGTTACGCGTGTAATCTCATGATCAAGAGTTTATATGAGACATTATGGATTCCACGTTTTTAATTTGGATTTTTAGTTGTTCAGTGGAGTTTAGCGCACGTGTAATAACATATCTTATACATATATTGTTATTACGTAAAACAAAACAACAAACGAACTGTGTTGTCTGGAAAGTTTCATTCTTCTGAATTGATACAACTTGAAGTCAGTCGTGGTCTCGGCGAGAAACGTGTGTTCTTGAGGGTGGTCGAATTTGGGTAGCTTAATATTTGTTCGGTTTCAAACAGAAACAATATGCATGCCTCCAGGTGTAACAAAGATACCCCCAGCTCCTTAACATACTAAGGCGTTTGAAAGTTGAGTAACCCAGTAAAATTCTGATCATTATATTAATGTCACGTTTTACTTTCTGTAATAACTTCCAAGACTATGTAAATTAAGATTCGAGTAATATAAAAATAATTTTCCTAGGTTATTAAGCTACTGATATATCAGTCAGATTGACATTAGAAACAGGTACTGATATATCAGTCAGATTGACATTAGAAACAGGTACTGATATATCAGTCAGATTGACATTAGAAACAGCTACTGATATATCAGTCGGATTGACATTAGAAACAGCTACTGATATATCAGTCGGATTGACATTAGAAACAGGTACTGATATATCAGTCAGATTGACATTAGAAACAGGTACTGATATATCAGTCAGATTGACATTAGAAACAGGTAGAAATCATTGCGCCTATTTATTTCGTTTTTGTTTTAGTTTACCTTGTACTATTGAGACTTACGGATTTTATGGATGAAAATCAGAAAGCTTATAAATCACTATATCAGAAAGCACATAGATTATTATATCAGAAAGCACATAGAGTACTATATCAGAAAGCACATGGAGCACTATATCAGAAAGCACACAGAATACTATATCAGAAAGCACATGGAGTACTATATCAGAAAGCACATATATTACTATATCAGAAAGCACACAGAGTACTATATCAGAAATCACCTAGATTATTATATCAGAAAGCATATATATTACTATATCAGAAAGCATATAGATTATTATATCAGAAAGCTCATAGATTACTATATCAGAAAGCACATGGAGTACTATATCAGAAAGCACATGGAGTACTATATCAGAAAGCACATGGAGTACTATATCAGATAGCACATAGATTACTGTATCAGAAAGCATTTAGATACTGTATCAGAAAGCATATAGATTACTATATCAGAAAGCACATAGAGTACTATATCAGAAAGCACATAGATTACTATATCAGAAAGCACATAGAGTCCTATGTCAGAAAGCACATAGATTACTATATCAAAAAGCACATAGAGTACTATATCAGAAAGCACAAAGAGTACTAAATCATAAAGCACATATTTTACTATATCAGAAAGCACATATATTACTATATCAGAAAGCATATAGATTACTATATCAGAAAGCACATAGATTACTATATCAGAAAGCACACGGAGTACTATATCAGAAAGCACATGGAGTACTATATCAGAAAGCACATAGATTACTATATCAGAAAGCATTTAGATTACCATATCAGAAAGCATATATATTACTAAATCAAAAAGCACATAGAGTACTATATCAGAAAGCACACAGAGTACTATATCAGAAAGCACATAGATTACTATATCAGAAAGCACATAGAGTACTATATCAGAAAGCACATAGAGTACTATATCAGAAAGCACATAGAGTACTATATCTGACAAATCATACTTAGGATTAGTATTTAATTGCACGATTCTAGGCATTGCTGATCGGAGTAACCGAATTCGATTTCCAAATCATATTTAAAATTTGAAAACGCTAGGAGATTGCTACACAACATACCTGTGAAAAAATGCAAAGTAATTATTAATAACCACACCATTTTTGTGCATGTTTGGAGGAAAAACGACCATTGGTATTTTCCCTACCCATCACAATGTTTGTGTGTCACTTTGAATATCTTATCCATCAAAGCATGCGTCTTTAATCAAGACCTGAAGAACAACATTATTTCACCCAGAAAGATCTTTACGAGGAATTTTCATGAAAGAAGAATTTGACAACTGAGAAACGCGATTCATGTAAAATCTTATAACTATTATATAAAACTGTTAACTCGACGACTAATTAATTATTGCAAAATAACACTTTAATTCGTATGACAGATATATCCGGTGAAGCAGATTTATCATACGTAAATGGTTGAGACTTATCCAGATATCTCCTTTCATTTAAGTAATACTTTGACATGTACATGCTTTATTAAGAAAAGTTGACAGAGGTCACGACAGAGTGTAATCATTCTTTTTTGTAACTAATGTGACTTACTGCACTTGGTACAGCTACTATTTAAATTCACAATTCCATTTTTTAAAAAGGTCTTTTTTGGCGGCATTACATACTTAGCAATTGAAAAATAATATTTATGCATTCTATTTTCGATTTATTTTACAAATCATTATTAATATAATGTCCTTATGCGTCAAATAATATATAATTTTTAATTCAACTTGAACACAGAAAAATGTTGTTCTTTTATTTCTTGGCGTTCCTTCCGAACGGCTTCATTAGAATGCTATAAACCCAAACAGAACTCGTTTACATATGATTCTATTAAAAGAAGAGCAAATGTAAATGAGCAGATCAAGTAAATATTTAACAATCTTTGGATCTTTACTTTTTTTCTTTCGTTTTTCATTTTGATTAAGAAATTCACGCGAGTTTCGATGAAGTGCATCACACATCGCGTGCCTGGTTTGTGCTTTTGTGCAACCTTAGTATAACTTACACTCAGTGACGTAGGAGTTTTGATAACTAGACTCGCTTTCCTTAAATTTGTTAATAAGCAATGTGTTCAGGTGATTGTCTTCATTTTGGATTAGGTCTACTACATTTTTAAAGGTAAATCATGTTTTATGTCGGGCACAAATTTGGACAGATAAATTTGCGATCTGTACACTTGGCCATGCAAACGTTGCGATTCTGTACAAACATTTATATTTTAAATAAATACGATGGACGTTTGAGGGTCACACGTAAAGAATAAAGAGATATATGACTCTAACATGTTATTCTCATACTGAACATACATATAACTCACTTTTCCTGTTGAAAGCAGTAAACATTCTTTGTTGTCAGTAATAACCACTCGATATTTCAATCCAGTTGTAATACAATAAATGCCTTTAGGGTTATTCATTCAGCAAATTTTCTTTTCTTAACATTAAGAGAAAACAGTAATTACAGTTGCTGCGTAAAAGCCTGAATAATTATTTATTTATATCGCAATTAGTCAGTAATTAGTTTATGATAAAGTACCACGTATTCAAGTGTAAATGAAGCGAACACAGTTTTATGGCAAACTGAGACATGTTAATATTTACAGTTTTATGGCAAACTGAGACATGTTAATATATACAGTTTATGGCAAACTGAAACATGTTAATATTTACACAGTTTTATCGCAAACTGAGACATGTTAATATTTACACAGTTTTATCGCAAACTGAGACATGTACACAGTTGAATTTGATAAACTAATAAACAAAGTGTAAAACATATGAAGATATTGTTAAAAAAGACGTCTTTTGGAAACATCGAATTACAGTCTCCACTGTTACATACTAGGGCAAATTAAAATTGCCTGATATCGTGTAGGTGGACTTTTTTCACATATGGACCATTTTCTGACCATCAAATGTAATATGTCACGAATTTTATCATCTGGTTCTGACATAAGTAAACCTAATCATTTTTCAATCACGGGCACCTTTGTATTGTTAAAAGCAAAATCAATCTATTAATTCAGCATGCCAGTGATCAATTACTGTTTTAAAAGGCGATCTCAGTTTTAGTACATTCCTGTCATAGCCTATAGGTGCCATGGATTTGGCTTCAATTCTAAAATAAACTTGTAAAATTGCCATCTCATAAACCTTAAATGCTATACCAAAAATGTTCATTACACTTTTATACTTTAACTTACTAAAGTCCATTGCATACTTTTAAGTTAATACACTACGTTTGATGATGACTGTAAGATGCCTTTATTATAATGAAAGAACCGCAAATGGCTGATAGATAGATAAATATGGAGAGAGAGAGAGAGAGAGAGAGAGAGAGAGAAAGAGAGAAAGAGAGAATGCATTATGATAGTTATTGTAAAGGTAAGGCTCGTCACGTCGTAAGAGATCATAAATGTATCAACAAAATAGTCTTATTTAATTATGTTTAATTCAAGTCAATACAGAGATAAAGTAAACTCTACATACCAGACATTCGTAATAACATACCTTTATGTTGATATTTTGAAATAGTTAGGCAAGACAGTAAACTCTTCTCATTGAAATAGTTAGGCAAGACTTAAACTCTTCTCATCTTTTCCACAGAACATTCTTTATACGTGGTTACGATTTTGTGAACATATTGATCGCAATAGACGTCGCCTGTCTTCAATATCATTTAATATCAAAGACATGTTCAGACTTAATTTGATCTAATAAAAAACTATGTCTGATTTAATCCTTTTTTCCAAATGAATCAGTTTTTAGTGAGAGAAAAAAAGATTATGTCTGTGTGAATAACTTTTTTACTTTTGTTTTCTACTGGGTGTCACATCATCCAACCCGTCTGAGTTTAATTTACCTTTCTTAACATGCAAGAAAAGCAATCGGCATGTCTTGTACATTTTTAGCAAATAGGGTAATCAGGCTTATCAATAATTGCTTAATCTGGGACACTTAATATTCAGTGCAATATGTTAGTTAGTTAAGTCTATTCGTTAACTGCCTTACTCCCAAATCAGATAAACTCATAACTAATACAAGTGAAGATTTAATTTATTCTTAACATATTGCAGTAGTAAGGAAATTTATGGTTCTTTAACTGGAGGTTAATGGGTTTGTTGCTTTGAGAATGCTCACTATACACCATACCCAGGCTTATAAGTACGAACCTATAAATTAAAACCATGTTTCTACGTCAGTAGTTGCGCAAATAGGAATTTCAACTGCTACTGATAGGCCTCCGAGTTCATCAAGGCATTTTCAGTCAATATGGGATGATGTCAGTAAGACTTTGTTGATTTCAATCTATAAAGGATCAGTTGATACCATACCCATAAGATATTGTTAGGAAAGGTATCTACAATAAAATCAAGGTGTGGAAAACCTTTTAATGAGAAAAGTTTACATTATTTTATGTTTTAATCTGTCTATAGGTAACAACGTATGTGTGACATTTTCGCAATCTTTTAGCACCGATCTAAATATAGTGATATGCTTTTGGGTAAATATAAATTCCTTTCAATCCTGAGACCTTTACTACTAACTGACAATGACAAATATAATAACTTTCCATGGATAGATAAATAGATGGATGTTGTTGTTCGTCCTTCGGGTTCGCAGATGATCATGGGATCACTAATTGGTTTGATTTCTGTGAGTATGTGAGTGGCTGATCAGGCCAATTTATGCTCTGAACTTTCTGTGGCACACTTGACAGGAGATGTCACTTGGGTTAACTTGATCAACAGAGGACGTGCTGCACTTCTGCGATTTACGCTGCACGCGCTTATGCACTGCTCCTGCAATTCTCCTCAGTTCAAAGTCTGTAGCTCCAGGATGGATGAGACTGCGCCAGGTGGAGAAATCTTGTGCGAGATCGTCCCAAGACGCGGGGTCAATGTTCAAGTGTTTCAAGGATGACTTGGGGGAACCTTTGAAGCGTTTCTTCTGACCACCCTTAGATCGATTTTCCTTCTTCAGCTCGCCGTAGACGATATTCATTGGCAGTCGCTCTTGTGACATCCTGGTGATGTTTCCTGTCCATCTCATCTGTGATTTCATCAGTAGAGTGTGGATGCTTTAAATGCCTGCCCGTGTGAGAACGTCAGGGTATGGGACCCTGTCAGTTTCCTCAGGCATTCCATGTGAAAATGGTTCAGCTTCTTGGCATAGCGTCTGTACACCGTCCAGGTTTCGCATGCGTACAACAGGGTCGGCAACACAATGGCTTTGTACACCTTCCGTTTTGTTTGTAGACTGATGCCTCTGCGTTCCCACACATTTGAGCATAGTCTGCCAAAAGCTACACTTGCTGTAGCAATTCTGGCGTTGGTTTCATCATCGATGTGGACTGCACATGAGTGTGAGTTGCCGAGTCAAGGTGAACTTGTCCACTGCAAGAAGGGTTTGGCTATTGACTGTGATGGTGATGGTAGGGTCTCGTAAGGCTTTCTTGGTACAGTTGCTGCATCACCTCTGTCTTCTTGATACTGATTGTAAGACCGAAATTGTCACAAGCTGAAGAGAAATGATACATACTGTGTTGCATGTCAGACTCAAATTTGACATTCACGGAACAGTCATCATTAAATAGGAGATCACGAACAGTCGCTTTCTGTAACTTCGTCTTTGCCTGGTATCTGATGTCGATCCCAGTGTTATAGTCACAAGGCATCAGTAAGTATGGCAGAGAACATCATACTGAAGAGGGTTGGGGCCAACACACAGTCTAACTTGACTCCACTGGTGACTGGGAATAGTCCACGACACGAGCGAGCATGCCATCATGGAATTGCCGAACCATCACGATGAATTTCTCTGAGCAACCAAATTTTGCAATGATCTTCCAAAGGTCCCCACGGCTGACTGCGTCAAAGGCTTTTGTCAGGTCGATGAATGCCGTGTACAGGTTGGAGTTCTGTTCCTGGCATGTCTCTTGGAGTTGACGAGCTGTAAACACCATCTTTGTGGTCCCTCGTCCTGTTCTGAAGCCACACTGACTCTCAGGCAGGAGCTCTTGAGCGATGTGATGCACAAGACGATTCAGCAGAATTCTAGCGAGGATTGTGCAAGCTGTTGACAGCAAGGAAATGCCCCGATGGTTGTCAAGGATTGTATGTTGCCTTTCCGCTTGTACAAGTGGACGATGGCTGCATCCTTGTACTCCTGGGGTATAGCTCCTTGAATCCACTATGATTGGAAGAGTTCATTCAGTTTCTGTTTCATGTGCGAGCCTCCAGTTTTGTAGACTTCTGCTGGTATAGCATCTGCTCCAGGTGCTTTGCCATACGACAGCAGGTGTATTGATTTCTCAGTTTCAGTCAGCGTTGGAGGATCACGAAGTAATATGTTGATTTCCACTTGGGGCAGCCGATCCTCACTGATAGATGACTGCTGACCAAGGACGTTATTGATGTGTTCTGTCCATATTTGAAGTATCTTTTCTTTGTCAATGAGCAGTGTGGTGCTGCCAGCACTCAGTAATTCATTATATCATCCCCCCGACACATGCAAGTCCTGTGGCGATGGGCGAACGGCAAAGCAACAAATGTGGATACACTGGGAGATGTAGCTGCAGACCTGCACACGGGCAGCTCAGGACACAGAGTCGCTTTTCACTGGGCCAAAGCAACAGCAGAACTCAACAGCCCCCTGGGTAACTGAGCAGCCCTTTTTTATGATCACACTGCTCACCTCCATAGATGAGGATGGTGCCCTAAACATTGCCTGTTTCACCTTAACCCTGGTCAGCATACGGCGGCTGACGGGGATATCACCTTAGCTATCGAAAATCTAACAAGAAGACAAAGGTGACGCAACTCACCATCGGTGCCTGGAACGTGCGCACACTAATGGAAATAGATGGTTAGGGGCATATCAACAGGTGTTGGTTGAGAACGTAGGCAAGGATGCTTTTAGGTTATGTAATGAAACTAAGGTTTCAGAAATATGTTGCGGAACTGTTTACAACCCATGGTCTATAACAGCTACTACCAAGGTCTCTAAATTTAGGAGGTATAATTCTTGCGAAGGACACATGCTTGACAGGATTCTCCTTCTGTTGTATAAATGCAGTAATATACTATAAAACAAATAAGAGTGGTTGAATCTACCACCATCTGACATCTTTCATTATCATAACCAGAATGGCTGGCAAGACCATGAACATGTACGACGTGTAACGATTGGATCTACGTATTAACAACAATATTTTTTATTTCATTACAAGTCTGCTTCCGTCCTTTGGAAAAAATGAAAAGGATGTAGTCTAACGGTTCAATATCGATGTTAGAGAATATGTTGCCTCCTTGGATTTAATCCATGGAGTTTGGACCCCTTTTATATCCATACGCCTCAATTCTAAGATCCTGCATTTGGCTGAGTATAAATGTACAGCCAAATAGTAGGAGACAAAGCCATAACCTCGGACCAAGACTACTATTACTGAGGAAGGAATATGGTATAAGTTGCTTGAAATAGCTATTTTATAAAGAATCTATAAGAAGCATAATGGTTAACTTTTAAGGCCTGGTTTCAAATATTTTAATAGACAACCAGTGGTTCGGGATATTATCTGCTGAACTAATATAACGACATGAAGGTCAAGCTCAAGAACTAGCACGTACATCCTGTTCTACATAAATTAGTTTATCGGTTTCTGTAAATGAGACATTTACGTACGATTCTTCACTAAGTTGCTGCTACAAACAATGTTTGTTTTCTCTTTAATAACGTTTCCCTAAGTTGATTAACCAAAAATGAAGGATATCCCAGTCATTTGATTCGTAGTGTTTTGGATCCAAAGACCGTTCAAGTTTGAACTGTGTACGTTTCTTGAGTTCGTGTTAAACCATAACCAGTTTGTATGGTTAAGCTTCACCCTGCAGAGTTGTATGTTGACTTAGCTTTATCATGCAGGGTTGTATGTTGACTTAGCTTTATCATGCATAGTTGTATGTTGACTTAGCTTTACCCTGAAAAATTGTATGTTAATTGAAATATTCTTGTATGTAATGTCAAAGGCATAATGTTGTTGACAATATGCCTCGGCAATTTACTGGATCAATATTCCTATAACATTGCATTCATAAATGAACGCAAGCTTCGTCTCCAAAATCCATCGTTTATGGATTCCATAAATTTAACATATGCAAGCTTTATCGGTTACGAGGAGACGTCCGATCCACGCGCCCATCAAATGTGGCGAATCGGGTGTCTCAGTTATGCTTAAATAGGAATTGGAGTAACAAATATTGTTCCAATGGAAAACAAAAACAACATAAACAGTTGGTTTCTTTCGCAAACCTCTATACTTACTCTGTGTATATATGCCCTCAGAGAATGATATTAAACATTACTGTGAAATGATAGAGATCTTTGATTACATGTACGAGCATTTCTCGGAAGAGGAGCATGTCATTATTGCAGGTGACATGATCGTATTTTTGATAGACTGCTCTAGAGTTAACGCCCGTAAATGTAAAGAATTCAAGAATTCTTGGGTCTAAATCAGACAAAGGTGACAAATAGTGCACCAAACAGTATCGGTCCGAAATATTCATATGCCACTCTTCAAACCATGCTCAATTAGATATTGACTGGCAACATAGTTAGTTTCAATGTCAAATGTTGTGAAATAATCCAGAAAGGTAAAATTTCTACGTCATCAGACCACTTGCGTGTATTTTGTTCAGGCCAGGTGCAAACCAATATTGCAATGAGAGAAACACATAGACAGTAATTTTTGAGTCTTTAATATTAAAGCTTATTACGTGATTTTTCTTTCATGCCAATCGATATTGTGCACGGAGAAATGAACAGACTCATTAATGAAAGTTACTGGATTAATCGGTTAGATACTTTGTATCCAAATGGCCTTAATACTAAGGCATTATATAAAATTGTATAAATTTTTAGTGGAGAAATTGATGTGTTATATACATGTGTATATGTATATGTATATATGTGTGTGTGTATATGTGTGTGTGTGTGTGTATATATATATATATGTGTGTGTATATGCATATATGTATGTATATGTATATGTGTGTATATGTATATGTATATATGTATATATATATATGTAGATCTTTTTATGTATGTATGTGTGTATATATGTGTATGTATGTGTATATATATATATATATATATATATATATATATATATATATATATATATATAAGCACACACACACACACGCGTCAACTGTGCTTGCGATGTTGTAGTATGAAGTGATGTGGTTTGGAATAAGCAAGAGTTGACGATAAGACGTTCTATTCGAGTGAAGTAGTACAAGTCACCATGCAGTAGCAATCACATAGAGGGTTTCGAAAAGTTAAGGATTAGGTCTTTCGTCGACCAGAACAAGGGAGTTTCAAGGCCGGTTAAGAAAGTATGGAGATCTTGTTAACCAGTATCTTCCAAGAATACAGATTGTTACTGAAGATCCCTCTTCTTTCATTACTTCTCTATGTTCGTCTTCCTGTTGATCTTGAAGGAACAACCACTCAGACCACGATCAGTCGACAACTCTGACCAAAACCCAGTTGACGACTCTGAATAAGACCCAGTCGGCAACTCCCGGGACGATATAGTCGACGACAAGAGTGACTCAGTCAGAGACCGGGAGAACGATCGAGTCGGCGACCAGGGAATACGACAAATCCCGCTGGCGCAGAGATCTGTCACATTCTGGAGCGCCAGACCTTAGACGGATACAGCGGGGTTTCACTCCAACATTAATACTTATCCGAAGAGTGGCCGAGTGATTCCGCTACAATATGATTCTAAATTTACCGAAACTGCATGATCTAACCGCATGGCGATCTTTCAATATCAAAACATACTAGCGCGTAACTTACAAGAAAGTTTTGCAAGAGAGATTAACAGTCCGCGCGAAATAAACCGACTATGTTTTGATAGAACCGAATGCATAGTACAAGCTGCACGAGACGCGCTGCCCATTAAGCGTTTTAACCCAGGCACAAAGCCGTACTGGAATGTAACATTAAAGAGATGTCATAAAATAAAACGTGAAGCTCGCATAGAGTCAAACAAGGCAGGCCAAGAGGTTTGCAGCACGAAACATCTGCTTAGTATAAAAAAGCACAGCTTGAATTCATGAACACTCAGCCAATCTTTTTTGAATAATTCCTTGAATTAAATTCAAGAAGCGGCTGAATGTGATTTACGCCTTTTATGGCATATAATTCAACGCCTTTTATGGCATATAATTCAAAAGCCAAACAAACACAAATCGTGTGTTGAAATTTCTTATCGTGGTAAAACCTATCCTCACCCACCTTCGTTAACAGGTGATTTTGAAAATCTTTTGCTGACTTGTACACGCGTAAAGATCATGATTTGTACGACAAAGACTTTTACAACTCAGTAGAGAGAATAGTCCATAATCTCAAACGTTATTCAAAGAGGCAGGTGCGAAAACAAGAATCTTTAGATGATGAGATCGCTGAGCAAGAATTATGCAGCGCACTTCAACTATATAAAGTCCAAAGCGCCTAGTCATGATTTCCTTCAAAATGAACACATTATCTGTGATGGTTCTCAAGTAAAACAAAGGCATCTTAAAACTTTTCAATTCGATATTAAAATATGAGTATGTACCAGACACATGTCTTATTGTGCCTATGTACAAAGGGAATGTGAAAAGTCGAGCTGAACCCGATAGTTATCGGCCATAATCATTGTTGCCACTGTTGTGCAAATTATTTGAGAAAATAGTGCAAGCAAAAATTAATCAATTCTTGGTGACAAATGAAACACTATTCTCTAATCCATAACAACAAGGCTTTCAAAAGAATCTAAGCTGCCTCACGGCATTGTTTAATCTTCACGAGGCTATTAATTACAATTCTGACTGTAGTAGTCCTACCTATGCTGCCTTTCTGAAAAGGCCTTCAACACTATTTGGCCCGCTGCACTACTTTTGACACTATATAATATGGGAGTTCGATGAAAAATCGGGAGAATAATAGGGTATACATATCAAAGTGTACAAAGTGTTGTCCCGGTTAGCAAATACCAGTCTAGATGCTTCGATATCAAGCACGGAGTTAAACAGGGGGAGCGTCCTTTCTTCTTTCTTGCATCTGGCATTTACAGACGAGTTGCTTACATGACTTAGTTAAAGGCAAAGCAAACCAAGGTGCAAAATTGGAAGTTTAGAGTGCTGCTGCCCAACGTTCGCAGACGACCTTATATGCCTGTAAAATTTTCCAGATAACTCAGGTAAAATGTCTGAGATTATTCTCGAATACTCTAAAATGGCACTACAGAATCAATGCTACAAACTCATATATTGTTATTTTTTGGCAAGAGAAGACATTCTAATTTTATAAGCTGTCACTAACACTTGGCGAGGAAATAATTCATAAAAGTTACTGTTACTCACCCAGGAATATTACAGGGTAGGTCACGTCGTTTCATTAACCGTACACACAACGCATGTAGAAGAGCAAGGCAAGTCTTTTTTGGGTCTTCAAATGTTGGGATGGGTACCTCAAACCCAATAACAGTCGCCAGTTTATATAATCAAATCGTGATTCCAACCGTATTCTACCACTGCGAACTTTGGAACGCGCTTCAAAAAAGGCGATCTACTTAAAGCTCAACAAGTTGGAACACTTTTATTGCAAAAAACAGAATTAACAAAATAAGGGATTCCCTGAACAAACGCGCTCAAATATGTCTGAGTCAATGCTGGGGCTGATAAGAATCACAACTGATCAGCGTAAACTCCTCCTCATGGTAAACTCTGCACCCTGTCCAATAACATCATCTCCAAGGAAATATTTCTCATACGGCTTCACATGTATTTGATAGCACCCAATCTGTACGACCCAGTTTTATTCCAGATATTTGCAATTTACCTCAAAAGTATGAGCTTGAATTTCACTAATCAATCAATTTTTCCAAACAAATTTCAGTGGAAACAATTGGCCAACATGACTATATTTTAAAACGAAAAGACTGCAGAATTAATAGACATGATTTTTTCGATTTCGACATATACAAACCCAAATTCGTCCTTCCATTTTGTACCATCCTGCGAAGAATAATTACGAGCGTAAAATAACCAGATTTATAGCATCCCTGTGGGTATTCAAACCTGGTCTTGGTGATTATCACTGTCACAAATGTGGTCAGCAGTTTACCGACCTACTTCGGCATGCGGTCACATCATGTCTATTAACAATACAAATCGCCAACGACTTTCTCTGATATATATTTGATAAGTTGGGTTCTGAGCTACACATAGAACTCTACCAAAGTAACGACGAGTCACAGTTACCAAAACTTTCAGGAACTGACCTCAAAGCTAGACTAATAAAATTTCCACCTTGTCTACTACATCAACCGAACAATACTATTTATAATGTCATTTTTCAAAAGCAAAAATGTACTTTTCAAGAGGCAGATTTTATGCACGTAAAGAGCTTTTAGCCGGCCTTGGTTCTAGATAAACACACGCAGTATCCAGCAATCTATTAATTACCTTAAGCAAAAGACAAAAAGCATGCATCAAGTGCAGTGTACATCTGTCTGAAGCCGGTATGAGTACACCAGTAATGAATATTGGCCGATGAAAATACTAAGACAGCTGATAATTCGACACGTAATGGAACCAGATAAAAGATCAAGCCATATACCACACAACAGACATCTTACTTTCAACGCATGGATTACTGGCGAACACTGAAGCTTAAGTAGGTATTTATATTTGTATGGGCTTGTTAAAATGCGAATTCATGAGATTTTTTTCCTAACAAATATCTGCTGAAAACGAATTTCAATGCCAACTTTTCTTAGAGCATTTGCTGACATTGTATTTTAGGTGCGACCTTATGAGCATTTGCTGACATTGTATTTTAGGTGAGTCCTTATGAACATTTGCTGACATCGTATTTTAGGTGCGTCCTTATGAGCAATTGCTGACATTGTATTTTAGGTGCGTCCTTATGAACATTTGCTGACAGTTTATTTTAGGTGCGTCCTTAGAGCATTTGCAGACATTTTATTTTAGGTGCGTCCTTATGAGCATTTGCTGACATTGTATTTTAGGTGCGTCTTTAGAGCATTTGCTGACATTGTATTTTAGGTGCGTCCTTATGAACATTGGCTGACATTGTATTTTAGATGCGTCCTTAGAGCATTGCTGACATTGTATTTTAGATGCAGCTCAATTTTTTTATGAGCATTTTCTGACATTGTATTTTAGGTGCGTCCTTATGAGCATTTGCTGACATTGCATTTTAGGTGCGTCCTTATGAACATTTGCTGACATTTTATTTTAGGAACGTCCTTAGAGCATTTGCTGACATTGTATTTTAGGTGCGTCCTTATGAACATTTGCTGACATTTTATTTTAGGAGCGTCCTTAGAGCATTTGCTGACATTGTATTTTAGGTGCGTCCTTATGAACATTTGCTGACATTGTATTTTAGGTGCGTCCTTATGAACATTTGCTGACATTGTATTTTAGGTGCGTCCTTATGAACATTGGCTGACATTGTATTTTAGGTGCGTCCTTAGAGCATTGCTGACGTTGTATTTTAGGTGCGTCCTTAGAGCATTGCTGACGTTGTATTTTAAGTGCGTCCTCAGAGCATTTGCTGACATTGTATTTTAGGTGCGTCCTTATGAGCCTAAAATGTATTAAATTACTATCGCAAAACAAGATGGAGAAAGTATTTTAGTGGTGAAGCCAGCTCTTGGTATTACAACGTTAATGTTTTCAGTAAACGATGACAAAAGTTTATTTATATGCCCTACAACACCCGTGATCATACATCGGCCTTGCGCCTACATGGTTGTCAACGCACTGAACCTTTCATTTATATTAAATTTACAGTTACCGTAATGCACTAGGTTGTCAACGCATTCAACCTTTCATTTATATTAAATTTACAGTTATGGTAATGAACTAAAAAATGTTTTCTAATTAGTATCTTTAGGTGTTTAGAAATGAAAACATCTAATAAAAATTAAGTTCTGAAATAATCTATATAATGAATTTAAATAACCCATTCCAGGAGAGTTCATAACCCTACTTGTTTTAAATGGACGTATCTCCTTGACTATCCAAATCTGATTAATCTCCACATTTCTCCAAGTTATACTATCAACCGTTAACACTCAGTATTTTCTTGTGGTTCACGAATAATACTCCACAGGATCGCTATTGACATATCGCTAGAGATAAGATAACCATGCCCTACTCATTAACATATCACATCATATTCGATCAAATTTCTTCTAAAATCGACGCACGCTCTTTGTAAACTCTAAATTTTATCTCGTTTCGCATTTCATTTCTTGTTGTCTATCACTCTATGACCGTTAGAGAGCATTGTATTTGCACTTTTTCTCACGAACTTCAAACTTTGTAATTTTTTTTTTCCTGGCTGATACTCGTACATCCACACCAATATACTGCATTTTATTGATCTGAAAATAAATATGTTCTTGATGTAATATCATTGGGTCAGTACGGATAGGTTGACCATTTTACAGTTTATGTGTAGCCTTCGTATTATAATGGTAATTACTTGTAAAACAGGTTGCAAATCTTGATGTGATAATATGTAGCATTTTGTCATCGCTCTTAAAGCACTATGAAAAACAACCGCCGACTTCCTAAATATTTTCTCTCTTGCTTTCTATTTCAAGAACGATTTACGGTAGCTTGACCTAGAAGAAATACTACATCGTATTGTTCCATTAGAAAAAACTCAACATTGACAAGTCAATATATTCTCTCAATATATACCCGGAGCATTTGCATAGCTTTCATTTCTTTTTTATTTCTTTCAATTATTTAAGTAAACACATGCAGAATATCCATATTCAATATATTATTAATTAAAGATATAAATTAAGTAAACACATGCAGAATATTCATATTCAATACATTATCAATTAAAGATATCAATTAATTAAGAATTAGGGCAAAGCTTGTGATACATAGAGAAAGAAAAGAAAATTGTTTACCATGTAACTTTAAATTGCAATTGTAGTGACTTTTATCAACTGGTTTTAAACTGTATGCACGTATCTTATGAAGCTGCAGAGCTGTATATAGCAAATATAGCCCATGGTAATTAGTGTTAATGAAATAAGAATGTAGCATACACACAATGGCAGGTTTTCTGTCAGGAAAAAGGAGTGTAGGTGACTAGTGTACATAATAGTCAGTCATGATTAGATACAGCATTATTTTTAAGAAATCATTAAGGAGATGTTGTTGTTTCGCTTCTATGACGTAAACAAATCACGTGCTTATCTGAAAAATCTTACACTTTATTGTCATTTCCGATAATTCGTAGATATAGAGAGTACGTGCAAATTTTCCTTTAATATGGCGTTTCCTCTGGTCATATCATATTTAGCTTTGAGCAGCCTGATTTACAACAAGGGAGGGGTTGCCATCCTGGAATTATGTATATACATATTTTACAGATAGGGTTATCGTATGTAATATTGCTTAAACTATACGCTTGGAATTTAACATAGGAACACTATACAGTCTAAACGTAAGTAGGAAAATAAATTGAACAGTTATAAGAAAAGGAATTGACGCGTTAACACAATACATATCAGTGAGGAGGAAAAAAAGCATGTCATCTGGAAATGCTAGGAACCTCATTGGCGTAAATAAACCCAGTGTTTATCTAATAAAATATCACACCTTTTTATGTATTTTTATATACGGTAGTTTGTATTCTTAAAGATTACGTAAGTACATATCTGAGGACTTACTAATCAAATCTGAATGCGCACTGACTGTAAGACCATGTTTGTTTGTTGTTTTTTTATACCGCACTTTTCTGATAAAAAGAGGAGATTATGTAATCTCTCCCATCGTGCGTGTGAGTTTGTGATGTCGCGCAACTCCTCCTAGACGGTTCTAGATGCAGACTTCAGACCTGGGATTATGATTTTTTTTTTTTTTTTTTTTTTTTTTTTGGGGGGGACTATATATATAAATAAGGTTTTAGAATTCTGATACAGACCCTGGGGGTGGGCTAGGGGGTTGGGGTGGTTTTGCATAAATGCAAAATACAACTCCTAAATTATGTGAACAACATGTTTGAGAATTGGTGCATGTCGTCACAGACCCAAGTGTCGGCGCATTTAATACGGGGAGCTAGAATGAAGCCATTGGATCATGCCATCGGGGCATACAGTTGTGGTCCCTATGTCACAACTTTGAAACCATTGAAATCCCTACACTATAAATATATATGCACTTGTTAGATGTGAAAAATGAATTCAGATGTGCAACAGAATTTGACCCCTGTGTCTTAAGCTCCAGAGCTTAGTCTCTGGGTGACAACAGAGACATATATATATATATATATATATATATATATATATATATATATATATATATATATATATATATATATATATATATATATATTTATATACTTACTGGTCATGAAAATACACATTTATACATGCAACTGATATTGGACCCATGATCCATCCCTAACCGCCAAAGACTTAGCCTCTCGGTTATAACTTAGTCTATATCAAGATCCCCACCATAAACACCATAAACACGTACTTAGCATGAAAATATACATTTATACATGCAACTGACATTGATCCCATGATCCATTCATACCCCAAGGAACTCGGCGCCTAGTTCATAACTAAGAAACTATTGCGATCCCCACCCTATAATCATATATACACTTACTCGACATGAAAAGACGATTCAGATATGCAACTAAAATTGGCCCCTGGATCTATTCTTATCCCTCTGGGACTTGACTCTTGGGATATATATTTCGGGTGGTTGTGGGTCAAAGTACATGATAGTGGGGATACGTGTTTTACAAACGTTTTAGTTGTCAGTTGTATCGATTTTACACTTTGTTATCAAGTTTGACACCTTTGATCACTTGTCATAAATGCTAAATTATTGTCAAGATTGTAACCGAATGGGTTTGGATTAAGTGAAAACACTGAACACTATGTGAATGAAATGGTTTTGATAACGAAGTACGAGATCCATCACCACAAATTACTGATGCTTACTGATTACTGGAAGATTATATATATATATATATATATATATATATATATATATATATATATATATATATATATATATATATATACATAAACAAAATGATATAAAAATACAATTTTAAAAAAAAATACTTATAAGACTCGAACTTGGAACACAATGTTCACCAAAATTGGAGAACAAGACTCCCTTAAATATATAAAAAAAATCACCTGATATTATCAAATGTTAAATTATGATGACTTTGTCATATACAACTATTGCAACTTGGTATTCACCATAATACGAATATGATTTCAATAAAAAGAGTGGATGGTTCACATAACTGCATGTATTGTTTAAAATTCAACATACATAGTTCAACATTCAAAGTTCACAGTTCAGTCGTCAAATCCATAGGATGAACTTATCCTGGGTATGCTCCACTCTTTTTCCCAAACTTAACAGTTCCTATGAGGAAGTTCTAGTAACTTCTAGACGGACTGCCGATATCTTCTTGATACCAAGGTGCCATACACCACATCCGTATAGCTTTCTCTGGTAGTGGCTCACCATTGTCACGTTCCCCTAGTCACGTAGCACGTCGCTAGGTTGCCAAATATATTGCTTAGCTGCCCCTTATGTTGCCTAGTCACCTTCTATGTTGCCCTGCAGCCAACACTGACACCCTGCTGCCAGCTATGACAACCTGCTGCCAACTGAAAGTAAACCAAACTGGCTAGTGAACTACATTGAATTACTATTATTAAACTAATAACCAAATATATACATGCGATCAATCCCGCCAAAATACAAAAGAAATACGTACCTATAGTTATCGCAAAATAAGGCCTTTAAATACATATTACATTCAACTTTCTGCTTCAATAGAAACAGTGAACTGACTATATTGCATATCTCAAATCCGATATAATTTAGCGAAAAATTCTAATCATGCAAATAAACATAAAAGTTGGAATAGTAAATTCAGGCGACATTTTCTACGTATGAAAACAATTAGAAGTCGAATTTAGTTACAACAAAATAAATCCATGTTTACCCCTATGGTTGTAGTATACTGTCTGTAAAGTAGACACTGCCTGACAAGATCTCCGCATAGTTCTGCTAACATATTGAACATACATCCTATAAATACTATCACACACAAAAATAACAAGTGCAAGACCCAGGGTTAAAGTACCCGTGCACATCATGAAATACGGGTATCTCGCTGCGAGTGATCTACAGCGAGATGCAGCTATTACTCGATGTCTCGTAAAACAAAATAACAATAAAACTACACTAGGTAATTGTGTACGAGCCCACGATACATAATCATTCTCCTATGACATCAAACTATTTTTTTTGCCCTAATTCCGTGACAATTATGACCGCTACAATTACCAATCATATTTTATAAACAAACAAAAAAATTGTAAGATTTTACAATGCAGTTAATATGAAAGGAGCGAATTTACCCTAAGTCATTACGTGCTTGCAAAACGCCAGGAGTAAAGAATCCACTAGTTTTGAATATTATTCATTTAAAACATTTTCAAACATTTTCTTCAAACTTTCGTACAAAAAAAATATTTTAAAAATAACAAGAACAGAATCAATACTTTGCATATTCAAACGTGATCGAGTGGATTATATAGCGCGATTGAACAAGCATCCGACTTATGATTTTGAGATACCAAAATCCACTTCAGGCGCCGGCTTTTTCTGTGTCTTAATTACTTCTTATCTCCAACACAACTTTTTCTTTCATGAGCTTTATGTATAGTCTAATTAAAATGGACAAAATTCATGACAAGGGAAATATTACACTGTATAACCCGTTGTCTCTTATTCCAGACATAAAAACTTCCGCACTCGGGATGGAATTAATGGCTTTAACTTGACAGTTGACCTTGACTTCGGGAAACGTAACATAGTTCCAACCATGTCGAGTTCTCAGAACGCAAAGAAGTGGTACTCCGACCTTACAAACCCCGCTCTGAAGGCTGCCATCAATCTCAATGGACTCTCAGCCATCAAACTGGCGCTGCTGGGTAAGTTTGCATTTACATACGATATTGAAACTAACGATTTTGCATATGTTTCACACATCTTTTGAAATGTATTTTTCTTGAAAAAAAACAAATTATATTATGTCTCCCATAGGTAAAAAGAGGTGTTTTGTGTTGTGTTTTATTTCCTACAGATGCAAAATTTTTCCACCTTGAAGGAAAAAGTGAAAGAAGAATATATCAATTAGATATGATGCAGCGTGTTGAGTGGTCTGCTGGAGAGGTTTCTTGAATTTTTGCATTGTGTCATTAAACAGAGATGCTGCCAAAATCTGGTCTGAAACAATTTTACTTTCGCAGAGCTTGTAAGAGACTTTTTTCTCTGCCGGACAAAAGAAATGTGCCAACGTGCAATATCACTAAATAGCGGATGTAAGCTAAAATTTGTATCCTAATTTGTTTTCTTTTTCGGTTTTATCATTTTGGAGCGCTAAAGCAGCAACTTTTGACAAAACGTGCAATTTACCTGTCGAGCATGGAACGTTGCGGAGAATGCGATTCTCAAACCCTGCAGATATGTATATTTATAGATTATTGTATGTGCAATGTGTGATATCTGCGATGGAATTTTTATTTTTTTTTTTTTTAATGGGAAGGGGTTGAGGAGGGGACATGTAACTGACGATGACACCAAATCACGTCATGTGCACGTCACATACAAATTATGAAGTTCTTTACGACCACTCGATTGAAATGACTTATTCTTGGCCGAAACATTCCCAAGTTTCTTTTTTCAAACATGAACTTACTAGTGAACTTTATTTTACTGAATTCTTGCAAATAATTCCATAAAGGAATCATAACGCTTTTGACATGGATCTATTTTTCATAGTTTACTTTATCGTGTGACTCAATTCTCATTTTCCTGCGATTTTCCCCTTTTTACTCTGTATCACTCGATTGAAGTTTTTTCAGGGGACACCCCGCCCGCTTCGGCTTTCGTTACTATGCAATAGATAGCAAAACCATGGCAAACCCCCCCCCCCAAAAAAAAACAAAAAAAAAAAAAACAAGTGAAACGAAAACGAGGCGCCACAAATTTTAGAGTGGTAGATAGCACTGTAAATCTTGATTAATAAAAATTTATAAAAATAAGCTGGCCAGTTCACACCTTTCAGGTAAGGAAAAGCTATATTAGTAAGAATGTTGTAAAAACGATTAGTTCTATACAAATCTAACTTCTTTTTGACGTTATGTATATTATGATGTCATAAATTCTCAAGGAATGATATCAAAATGTATCCGCTTTACATAAAGAAACCGAAATGGAGATCAGTTTTTTCCATTTTTTCCCCAGACTGATATCTGTAAATTCTCTATGCTGATACAGTCTGGCCAGAGCCTAGGCTACGTATTTCCGAGGTCGATTTTGGTAGAAAAAAAGCCCCATGGTGTTCCGATTGCACTGACCAAAGGTGCCAATTGGAATGTCCTCAGCCTTTTTGAGTGTATGCTAGTAAAAACCTTGAGTGTAAATAATGGCCATTTTGTACTGTCCTTAAGCCCGTGGTTGTTATTACATCATAATAACTTCATTGATATCACAGTGTCTAGATGTCTTGTCATCACTAACAGTAATGTAAGCCATCGTTTAAGGATTTTGAAACTGAATGATTTCTTCATTTTTTCATTACAAAGCTGCAGGAACATTAAAAATTAAAAGTGCAAGAATTGCTAAAGCGTGGCCAAGTGTTATTTTCAATGCCTATCATTTTATAAGAATCTCTACTTTGCACATCTAGCAGCATATTCGTCCGCCAAAAAATAACCAGTTCGGGAAGTATCACTAGGATTACCTCCAAGTCTCTTTCTGAGAGTCGAAGTTATTCGACTCGCTTCAGAAAGAAACGAGGATGTTCCAAAATCAAAGGCGGCTGTTCTGACCAAGAATTTGCCAACCAGAATCATTGTTTTGTACACGAGAGAAACTGTAGCACATGAACACACATTGCGACCTCCTGTCTGCCATCTTGCTTTAGTTTATCATTGTTTTGTACACGAGAGAAACTGTAGCACATGAACACACATGGCGACCTCCTGTCTGCCATCTTGCTTTAGTTTATACTCCAGGACTAAATATGACGGTCCTGTAATTCCACAAATTCGCACTATATTCTCTGTGACTGATCAAATTCAGCATCTGTATCCTTGATTGAATGCTTTTCACTTGATGAATGAAAAGAATATAGATTTTCTTTCATATATTGATCTATTGTCAGCTAACCTGCATGAGGTGATTCAATTAATGATTGATCGGATAAGATAGAACATTTATCCCGCAATAAAATATCCGCCTGACTAGTTTTCAATTAACTTTATATAATTTTAAACGCATTTCGTCTACTTGAAGAGATGGTTTGTGAAAAAGACAGTTGGTTTTGAATGCAATTTCAACAGTGGATGGAAAGTAATATTAAGTTCTGACACGTGCCGAATAGATAAAACTGCTGACTGTAGCGCCATAATCAATTTAACTACAAATATATTCAGTGTATCTTTTTTACAGAAAAGACATAAATATCATTTTTTTTTAAATTACACCCAAACTGAAAGCTATCTGAATGGACACTAGGCTACCTGATCAGGTAAAGTAGTATTGGTGTGGGCGTAATGATTCACAGAGGATATTTCATGATGGATTTGGTGGTAAATGTATCTAACAAATGTTGATGAACTCACTGACAACAGCTTACAAGGATAAGATAATGACAGGCTTCAAGTATTTCAAAATGCAACGATTTTAATTTCAAGGTCAGTAGGTCTACACAATAAAATCATTAAAATGATTTGCGGCAGGTTGTAGACGTGGTAGACGACGAAACATGTAATCGAGACTGGTTTGATACATGTCTAAAGAAGTGTACTTTTGAATGATAATACCGTAATTGCTCGTGTATAGCGCGCTCAACTGCGAACAACATAGACTCAAATCCATCGTAGCTTAATGATGTCCGTTTTCGTAAAATCAACACTAACTATGTAGCTCAAAATAAACGTGATTATTAACTATGACGTGATGTATATGGCGTCACTTCTTACCTACGAGTATCATAGACTCTGGGAGAGAGTTGACATAAAATGAAGTCTGTTTCTTATTAAGTAATGAACAAGAAAAATGCTTTTACAAATTTAATAATCGCAATAACAGTCAAGTGAAAGAAAATGATAAAGTCAACGAAAGTATACGAGACCTTCGAAAATCATTGGCGATTTACGACATGCCGTAAGTGGGCCGCGCAGGCTTTCTGTTGCGGAAAGCCGATGTGATTTCAGTAATTATTGTGTACTGAAAAAATTCGCTTAGCAACATACACTTTTTTATGTATTAAGAAGAGGAGAAAATGCTCTTTAACCTGTACAAATCTGATGAATTTTTAAATACTTATTCAAATGTTATTTTATGAAAATTTTTGAGAGAATACATTGTTTCTGTTCATTTCTATGTAACCATTACTTCTGATACATATTCAACTAAAATTAACTCAAGAAAATGCATACCAGCCTATACATTTTAAATCATTTAGGATCGCTTGGACTTCAGGCTATGTAAAATTTAAAAAAACTCAAAAAGTTAAACACTCCAATAATGCGCCTGCAGATCAGCGTCTATAATGTTCTCTAAAAATCATACATGGCACAAACGGCATGATTCCTGATCTGCCCGTGCATTATGCGACCGCAGAACCAGGGTTTATTTTGTCAGCAGTTTTCTTCAAGTTATACACGAGTAAATGCTGCGATTATTTTATATTATTACCTCACAAACAAAATTCTAGGAATATAACTGGTCAATTGTCAAGATATAAAATCCAGTATTTTTATTAAAATTATTCTAGCCGGTCACTGTATTGTATCTACTTCGACTCCGAATGTTTGGTATCGTACGTTACCTGAAAGATATTGAAGGTAAGCAGAGATGTTAACTCAGAAAATATTCTTTATTCAAACTGTTGAAACTACATATGCATAGCTGACTATTGCACTCCTATTTTAAATGGTGAACAGTTTTCTATTTCACAAAATATTGAAAAATATGCATTTTTTTCAGAGCAATGTGAAGTAGTTTTTTTTTTCTTACGCCTTGTTTTGGGTTTAATGGGCAATGTTTAAAATTCAAGTCATTCTTACACGTGCATGTAAATAATTGTATACGTTTACTGAAATGTCGTATAATTTTCATGGCATTTAAAATAATTTCATTTCTCATTTCACTCATTTGTTAATGCGTACCACACGATTTAAGTGTACGGTTTGGTAAAACCAAGGTGTATTTTGTTGAAAAGATTGAGGGTGGGTGTTTTTACTGTTTTTGTTTTTCATTCTTTTTAAAGATTTACGTTGTTTTCATGTCTAGGATAATTTAGTTGATTCTCATTGTTATTCCTTCGCTCAAAAAATTGAGGGGTGCTTCTTTATATATATATATATATATATATATATATATATATATATATATATATATATATATATATATATATATATATATATATATATTGCTAAAAATTTGAAGCAAAACAAAAAGGACTTTAATAACAATTCAGAAAGAGTCTGATATCGGTGTCAAATTGCGTGGGTTGTGCTTTGGCGTTGTGACCAGAACATTGATTGACCCTAGTTGTTCGGGTGCTTCTGTTTCAATTTATATGTTATTACGCTACGGGGTACAATAAAGCGAAGGGAGGGTAAGGGGTGGAGGTGGACGAGAGGTATTCATTAGAGGTAAGATTTTTTTCTTGAAAGCTTCCACTGTTTTCGGACGCACCATTTTCTTGTTATATTGTTCCCATCTATTGTGGTTCTCACAAAGAAAGACTCCCGAAAATGATCAGTATTTATATTGATGTAGATAAAATGTACTTGCGGACTGCTGATTTTTCTACAATATTTCTACTTTAAAATGTCTGAATTGTTTTGGCCTAAATAATACGATTTCGTCGTATAGGTTTTAGAAAATGAACTTATTTTGTAACCATTACCAAAAACCCCAACCACATTCTGGGCCCCTGGTCAGAGCAGTCATGGGCCCCAAAACTAGTTTAATCTTTTTTATATAAAAACGCATGTACAGTTTTGCATATAAAACTGTAGTAATCTACCATAACTTAGACTCTTGCAAAGAACACATTTTAATATTTACTGCAAAGATTAATTTATTTTTTATAACTGAGTTGAGGGCGGGCCCCTAGAAATCGCCAGGCCCCTGGGCAATTGCCCCCCCCCCTCCCCTTCTCGGCGGGTCTGCAAACAAACGACCCATATTCTAGTATTCACCGCACAAATACCAAGTACACCGATTTTCGGCAATTTTGGATGCGATATTTCAGGTTTTCTTTTCAAGAAAGCCTGGAGATATTATCCATTTTTTGACGATTTTCGCCATATGTGAAGCTCATTTCATGTCCTGAAACAGTCTGAAGTAAAGGTAAGGGTTCCCTTGAACATTTGTAAGAGTATGATCCCCTGCAACACAGAGATGGCATGGCTTGCTACGTATGGTCATCGCATAACATTGATTTAGGATTTAACCACATATCCTTGTTTTTGACACATTCATTAGGTCATTTTGTAAGATCAAATGGTCGGTTTGATCTTAAACTTTTCTATACAACAGAACATAATAAGCGAAACGATGGACTTGTGACTCAGCGGAAATAGGGAGATCATTTGTATAGCCTAAAATAATATGGTATCAAGCACAGTGCCCTATGGTACACCAGAATATATGGTCACTGATTCAAAGTGATCACCATCGACTTAACTTGTTTGGTATGCTCATTCTGTAAAATCTAGGGTGCGTTGTTGACCCTGATTATTATTATTATTTCTTTGAAATTTGGCTGAAGCCAGGTCCTCCAAACTTAGGGGTGGTGATTTAGGTCTAACCATATATTCATATCACAAGCGCTAGAACACACGTCAGGATAGTGAAGTTGTTTACCAACGTTATCTGGGGAGGGGGATTTGTATCAGTCCAACAGCCTAAAGACTCACCAAAGTTTATATGTAAAGATGTCATTAAAAGGTACTAGTTCCCTATGTCCAAAAATGTATTGTATTTTATTAGGGTGTGGTGGGAGATATGAAAATGGAGAATTCTGTCTTTTAGCATTAAACGATTATTTTTAAATTTTTTATCACAGCTACTCCGTGGCTCCGCTGCTTATTTTATTTTTCGTCTTTTTTATTTTGTACCATTTGATCCCGTTTAATACTTGAAGTGTTATATTAAATGTCTTATTTTACATATTTGTCAATAACTTTTTATTTAATTCTGTAATTATTTATCAGTTTTTGAACAAAAATAGAACACTTTTTATACATTCCGTTTATTTGTTTTACAAATTCTTTCAAATTAGCTTGTATATCTCAGCTTATGGCAAACTAAACATTTTGTTTTTTCGTTTCATTGAATGGTTCTTCCAAATACATAATAAACATTGTTTTTCTCAGGGAGTAGTGGAGCTACTGAGTACCTGTGATAAAAAGGGAAATAACGGTCTAAAGCTAGAACTCAGTTTCCATATTACTGGGGAGGATTTATGTTTATTTATTATTTAAATTCTGTCTTTTCTCAGTTATTTTCAAGAGATTATCATCTGCAGATGACCAGTATGTATCATCATTTCTCTGTTTTTTTACTGTAATTATAGTAAACAGGCATTCAGTGAGATTATTAAATATTCAGTACAAGTGCACATCCTGAAATTGAGAAGTTTGGTTCGTAATATTACAATTGGAAAACTTTAGTTTTTAGGAGCATACTATTTTATCTTCACATTTTGCATGTCACAATACATTTCATGCTGAAACCACATATCCAATTTGCAAAGGGTTGCTGATGTATGAGGAAAATTTTCAATCAAACACAATTTCTCAATTTTAACCAAAACAAATGGTATGATCCAAAGTTTCCTAACTACTTTGAAAAAAAAAGATTATGGTCGAAGTCTGATTTCTAATTAAGGGTCCATACTAGTTTAAAATGGCACTGCTTTAAGTTTATTTAAATCATTCTCCATCCCTCCCTCCTCGTCCCTCCTCCTCTCTCTCTCTCTCTCTCTCTCTCTCTGATAACCATCGACATCACGTTATTAATTTAGAACTAGCATTCACAAGTGTTTCTTTTTGTAATGAAGGGCAAAATTGTTGTAAAAAAACAACGACATGAAAACATTTGAATGCACTGCAACATGGACCAGTATCAAAATGAATGCACTTCCAATACTTCACGAATATTGAAGGGAATCCTTACCTTGGTTTAAGACTGTTTCAGGACATGAAATGCAGTTCACCAAAATCGCCAGAAAATGAATAGCAACAGCATAATTTAAATAAATAAATAAATGCAGCTTCTTACTCATATTAACCTTGCTCAACGTTGCTGTCGCAAAAAAATCAATCTGAATTCAAATTACTTGTTCATGTTAGTCAATATTCTTAAAAAAACATGTTAGCAACACTTAAATACGTTATCATTTTGATCTATATAATCTGGTATTAGTTTTTGTACGTAATATGTATGAATGTGGGCGGGATCATTATGTCTGCAATGTTACTTTGGGCATGCTAGTACTTACCTAATTATGGTGCACAAAGATGAAGTAAACATGAGTTTATTCTTCGTATTTTTTATACTTTTACCACAACTCACTTTATTTGAAAGCTTTCTTACGGTTGCCGTGGAATTCTAAGAAAGTACTGTGATTTCACAGAGTAATCATTATAGATCATTGATCTTGCTTGAATATTATACTCTTTCATATTTTATGCAAGTTTCTCACAGTTTAGATGTAAAACGTGTTTATATGCACATTTTAGAGGCATAAGACCATTTGCTCAATTTACATACCATGAAAACAGCTATTTTAATAGAATTTTTCCTTCTGTGTTCTGTCTTTTTTAATATTGAGAGGTTGTATTTGTTTTTTTTTTGTTATTGTAGAAACAATGTGAAGATGCTCTATTAAGACTGGGATTCTGACGAACTGCATTTCATTGCTTTCTGAAGAATAAAATCTTGGCAGGTTCTAGTCTTTCAATCAATAGAAGGATTTCCTCTTTTCATTACATAACATGTATCCTGCGTGCTGATATTGGCAGACCTGTGTGTTATATATGATGTTTGTCACTGGTTTCTACTCTCAAGAACTGTATTGCGATCCATATATTGGGTAGTAGTATTGATAATAGCGATTTTTAAAAAACATTTTTATTTTTATTTTTGGTACCGATCTGGATTAAAACCTTCTATACCCGTTATGATTTGTGTTTCATTGAGCGCGTGTGCATGTGTGATGGGTTATAAACGCTAGCGTGAAAAGATTTGTGCGTAAGCAAGCTTTTATGCATAGAGTCACTCGACTTTTACTGTCTGCAAATCCACTACTCCACGGTTGCGTATTTGTGCTCGAAGACATCGAAGGTTTTCCATTTCCGCCAACACGGTCTAGAACTCAATCATGCTAATAATTGTATCATCAATAGCCACCGAGTACAGCTTCGCAATTGTATTGAGACTGCTTTGTGCCGCCACGAGAAGTTTCGAACAAACACGAATTCGTGAATGCAGTCGTATCGAAATTATTTTGCTAGTACCACTAGAGATACCGGTTACTATCGATATAGCCTCGACAATAATTCCGATTGGCGTACATATAATAGTTGTTGTGGCCGTGATTCCCGCCACGCCAAGGCCAACAGTTGCTGCAAGCCCACAAATAGCATCAACGACCACAAACGCGTTTGTATTTCACAAGTGGCGCGGATCTCTTAACGATTTCATCTCGCAGTTGCAGTTCCGCTTCGATTATTTTTTTTACACGTCGGTAAGTTTGAGGATCCATTATAATTCTTCTATTAATAATGTGATTGCGCAGTACAATTGCTCGACAGGTAGATCTTGTTCAGGTGCAACATGCACACGCACGTCTAACTAATTACCCTTTTTACTGTTACAACTGACATACAATCATAGAAAATATCTTCCTGTGGAATATTTAACTCTCCGGCAATTGTGCGTTCTGGGACACCACGTTCACTTAGAACCAGATTGATTACGCCCTTGGTTGGTATCTGAAACGATTGTACTCGTCTTCGCCCAAGAAATACGGACAAGTGCATCCTTGTTGAATAGCAGTCGAGATCTTTCTCTTCTCAGTTGAGTTAATGTTGGCGCAACGTAATTAGCTGGGAATGCAACCGGGGTAGCCTTATAGGTGAATATTATTTGATCGTTGTAAAAACAATCCCTGAGTGTTTTTACACCTTGCTTTGCTGTCAACGACTAAGTATTTTCACGTGCTAATGCAATGATTCCAAGCTGACTTCGAGATGGTATTGATACTTCAGGTGTGGTTCCAACTGTCGATATCTATTTGACCCTTAGCAAGATTATATTTTAGTCTATATGAGAGCCTGGTAAATGTTATAGTTGTCAAGCAGATATTGGTCAACAAGTGGAACTAAATTGCTATCAATGTTAGCATCACTGGTCAGCCGATCCAACACCCCGTCGGCAAATTTCGCAACCTCACCACCGCGGTCAGAATCAATCACTTATATATAATGCTAAATCCAATCTTAAACACAAACGACAAAGATGGTTAATAACACTTCATTCTCATTTAGCCCACGTATCTCTATTATTTTGTCCTTGTTAATCTTAACGAACCTGCTACCAAATAAGTTTGAAATGAGTTGCCATCAGAACCTGAACTAAATAGAGAATTTCTATAGTCTAAATTTTTGGCTTCAGCATTAGGATCTTCTAATGGTTGTCTTTGTTCTACTAATTGAATAATAAGAAATCCCCATGTGGTTGCAGACGCGTACACGATAAAGAAATAATATCCGAATCTATCAGCAGCAAGACTAAAGTCATCACTGAAATGAAACCCATCAATATTAATATCTGTTACAGTAAATATTTCAGAGTTTACTCCATCAACAATCTTTACATATTTATTTATCAAATTAGCGTTGCCAGCCACGATCTTGATATCACTGATTTTTATATTGTTTTGTCGCAGCATCATTATCATTGATTGATTCTTGCATCAGTTGAATTCGGTTTCAATTCACGATAAGGTCTCCGCTCATTTCATCACCGGTCTTTTTAACTTTCGATTTTGTATTTGTGTTGACGTAGTCTTTGATAAAATCAATCCTCTAACTTCACTGATCACGGCCAGGTTTTGCGCGATGGTTCCTCGCAGCCTCACAATAACAGCTTGAATGTCAACGTTAGACGTTTTAAGTTTTCCAGATTTATATTAGAAAATCACAAGCTTTCCTGGGTTGATGTCAACCCGGCTGAAAACTCATGCAAATCCGCTTTTAAAACGATATTTTGAAAGTCCACGTTAGACGTTTTAAGTTTTCCAGTTTTACTGTGGAAAATCACAGGCTTGCTTGGGTCAACGTCAGCAACAACCCGGCTGGTAAACTCAGTCAGATCCGCTGTGGTGGCAAATCTGGTTAAATCCACATCAGGACCGCGTCGTCTGGCGGTTGAGTTTCCGTAAATGTTAATAGGCATTTTGTATACTATCAAGTGTAGTTTAATGTAAAATCAATAAGCGTTTGCGGGGTTGGTGAACGCTCGAGTGCACGCAACGCTTCAACAACAAGATGACCGCATATTGGCCAGTCCAACCAAGTTTTCAACGGCAGCGTTGGATAAAACAGTGGTTGTCATCCAGCGCCACCGCCTTGGATTAAATAATCAACAACTTGCGCAACCCAGTATGAGTCAAAATATAAAAGATGTTGAGGTCTTACCACGTATGCAACCCAATGAGTTCCAGGTCCTGTTGATGAATCCAGGTTAGCAATGCCGGTTTCCCTTGTTTGGGGAATCAAGTTCATCCTCCATAAAAACACATCGAAAATGCTTGACTGAGTTTGTCCTCAATGGACGCGCGAAAAGCTTCGCTTTCATCAACGGCGAGGCCACAACCGAAGACCACTTCCGCTCGGACACCTTTGGTTTCCACGCCTGGATAAGCGAAGACCTTTTCCTTTTTTATATAGATTTTTCCACCGACCGCCTTTTTCAGAGCCATCCCGGATCCAGTTTCGACATCTCCTAACGCAGCTGCTTTTGCAACCGAAGGAGCCACAGCCGCTAACAACACTGGAATGGCCGCGAGAAATGGAAATAGTCCATCGGTTGTTGGCATTTGTGCCACCTCTGACTTAGATAACTTTAATGTCACAGATTTTTTTTAGTTTGGCCGCATTGAGCTGATCGAGTTGCGTTTGAGTCAACCACACGGGAACAAGTCAAGTTAACTTTTCCGGAGAAAGTCTCAATGTGACTCTTTATTGCGCTCTTTATTTTCGCAAGCTGCTTTGGGCTAATACGAACATTTACTTCGTGACAGAACATTATTATTTGCAAATGTAACAAGTTCGATTATGAATTTACTATCGGTGCGTCAAGGATCCACATTCGACCACCTGTACCCTCCACCAGCAGAAATTTATCTGAGAGGATCACAGCAATGCATCTGTAATTGGCGACACCAGCCAGATCAGTAACACGTGCATGAAAGTACATGCCGACCACTGACTGCCTATGCCACTCCAGGTGTTCCAACTAAAAAGAATAAATCGGGCACGACGTACAAAAGTCGTGCTGTAAAATCTGCAGACCTGTGTGAATGTTTCGATGCCGGTCCATGAACGACCATATCTTGTGATATACACGTGCAACTTGATTGTCTGTGAAGTTAAGCAAATTTTTTCGCTGGGTTCCTTGTAGCCGTTTAACCGTAGAGAAACTTCAGACACTCCCAACTTGTCAAATATCATTGCACTACGCTCTTGGTTGTCAGCCCTAGTTACATCTTGAAACGCCACGAACACATGTTTTGGTGCGCTGAAGCCATGTTGGGTATTTTTTTCCATGCAAAATGTCCCTGAACAGTGCTTCGCCTCGAAACTGTGCTGACCGTGAGAAACGACAGCGTTTACGCGGTTCCAGACCCCATAAAAGACAACAAACGTGATTCTGTGATCATTAAAGGGATTAATTCAGGCATCCACAATATTAATGCTGATAACTCAACTTTACCAACAGCGCGCCATAATGCATCGTTGATGGTACTCTTACGGCTTAACACGACTGTATGTTTGACTCCGAAAATAACCTTGCAAATATTTCTGCAAAACCCAAATATATGACTGAGGGGAATCACACACGAAAACATTAATGAGTCCCAATAAAGTTGTCCTCGACGCTGCGCAAATCTAAGACTGAAATTGGGATTATAAAACGTTAAATCTTCTATTTGGGCATGGGCGGGGGAGGCCGTCGTGTTATAAACTGCACATGGCCGGCATTTTCGTTTGCCTCCTTGTGAAACATCATAAACGGACCAGCAGACCTCGCGTAATCATCACTGTATCTGGCGAGTCCGATAATCGTCGTAGCAATGTCAACGTTGTCGAGAACTGATTCGATTTCCTTTCCATCAGTGGAATAACATGCGCTGTCAAACAACGCCATGATGCCAAGTCCAACCTTGGCATTGGCACCGTAATCGTTATCGTCGTCCTGTGTCAGTTTTTCCTCTATTTCCAAGAAAGTCTCACGCGGAAGAAAATACCGAGACGTGTCCTGCATTTGTAATTCTATTTTAATGGCCTGAGGTCCCTAGCCGGCTACGAATAATGCTGAAAATCTTCGGTGCTGCAATCTACCATCATAGGCGCGCCCATGTCCCACACGGTATCATGTGTTCCTTGAACTTTTGTCATTTGTCATATATATATATTATTGGTTTCGTCTAATAACTTTTGTGTGACAACCGTAATCCACTTCCCATCGCCATATTTGCAATCGCTGATTCGGCGATTCGTTGTTGAGCGTCTTAATTGGTGATTTTACTAACCGGAGCTGGCATTGTTTCTGTCGATGGAAGTGTAATTGCTTTGTGTGGTGCTCGAGTCACTAATCGTCGTAGTCGATCTAGAATTGATTGAACCGCCTGCAAACCTAGATTTTTCAACCGATCCGGAGCACCGTTTTTGATGCTATCAACGACTCGAATTGCAACTTGTTTGGCAATTCGTGCAGCGTGCGAAGATAAAGCCGCGAGTACTTTTGGGGCTCTTGTAAATAATCCCTGGACAACATCACCGAGACCATTTCCGTAATACGTCATGTAAAAAGGTTTTCTCGAGTTTACTACACGCTCTAGTATCACATGTCCACGTACGACTGTCATTATATTTAAATGTCCCGTTTATCTCTAATGCACACTTGTATTGTCAAGGTCTCCCCGCGCAGGTCCAACATGTACCCGTCCTGGTCCACAAGGGTAAAACCAATATGTGCCAACCGACTATTATGAGATGGAAGATACAAAAGCGTCACATGAGTAATCGATATCAGATCAGCGGGGGCCTCAGTCGGGGCAAACGCAAATAACATATAACCCTGCGACACTTGTGCTATTGAGGCTAAGGCTTCATAACTGCCACTGATGGCGTCACAGGTGAGATTAACATGAGCCGTGGTTGTGACCCTAACAATGTCTGGCGCAATATTGTAACTGGTACCATCGGGTCTTGCACGCAAAATTCATTTGTTTGGGGAAATTTCATTAATATCTTCAGGCCAACAAAGAACTGTTGTTATCGACAACTGTGCAATATCAACGACATACTCTCGAGATTTAATCGAGATGGCAGAACTGAGTGTGGCCAGGTGTTTGGGACAACGGTTTCACTATCCGCTGATAAATTGTTTAAACTTTTCTACTTGTTATTTTCGCGCTGCCGCTTTTACCATGGGTGCAGAAGGTATTTCTTCTGTAAGCATTTGTTCTAGTTCATATGCACGTTGTTTTAGATCATACATACTTTGTTTTCGTCGTTTTCCGCAGATGCTTGGTCCACGTATTCCTGTGTATATTCACGTGCAGATTCGGGTGTATATTCAGTTTCGGGTGTGACTTCCTCTTCGGGTACTTGCGACTTAAGACCTTCTTTTCTTGCCGCGTGTACATAATATAAAAACTCAGCGCTTCATTGGCTTGTATAACTTCTCGAGCTAGAGCCGTAGCAAGTATATCATTATACAACTTATACGACTCACCAGAGGCTTTTATAAACCCGGTAATTTCTCTTTATACCCACTTGACCCATACATTTTTATATTTTCTGTTGGTTCTTTAACACAGTTTTTCCAGTTGGGGCGTATATAAAGACCGGCATTTATAAGATTTTCAAAGATCCACTGGCGACCGTATTCATTAAAATGTTGCTTTGGTGTTTGCATAATTGACTCGTAGACGGGTGGTGGTGAAAGCGTTTGAAGTAATTCTTCGATTTTTTTTTCTTCTGTGAACTTTCCACTTTTCGGATGTCTGCTTTGATTCCCGCAATCGTCCAATAGTCTCCGCGGTTGCCCATGTGAGTTTCTTATTTTTGGTGCGTTTAGCTATCTTAACAACGTGACCAAGTTCTTCTTTTGTTCCCATCATCTCTTTTACTTGTTTAATCAGTCGTGCAAACATTTTGTTCAAAGCCCTCTGTGAGATCTTCCCATGCAGTTTTTCTCGACTGTAACATATCATTGACACGCTTGCGGCCGGCTATAACATCGCGGATCAGTTGCTGGTGTTCGCGGCAGCTTGACTGCGTCGCTTCCCATACTCTGCTATGGTATCACTGGCGGACATCGTGGTTTTCAACATTTGATATGTTTGTTATAATTGTTAAATTTATTTATCTAAATCAACTCGATATTTGGACCCTGCCTGAAAGTACCAGCCAAATAAATAGTGAGTAAACCTAGCATCAAATGATATTCATGCGCGTCAACGTGCTGATATAGATCTCATCCATGATTTAAATACTATTAATCCTACACTCGGAGAAAGAATTGCTAGATGGATCATCAAAGGAGGAATGAACACCAAGATTGTTTTGGGTGGTGGACCATGTTCACTCATTGGTATTGATATTGATATAATAAACAAACATGGTTTCTGAGCGGACTTTAGCCAAAATGTACTACAGTCCGCGCGGTTATTGGAAAGGTATAGCTGCTGTTGAAAAGTTGCGGCAAAGGTCACTCACAGGACTGCTCGAGATTTGTTAGCTAAACAAGCGCTGTGGCAAATTTACCTACCCGCACTAAGGAAGATTTCCCATGGTTGGGTTTGATGTCCAAACACCTAACGAAGGTTTCGTACATGAACAACATAGTTGGTTTTAGTTCTCATGTTCGGAAGAAGTTTAGTACATTCCTTATACTTGCGGCCAGTATCATTTATAATTCCGCACTGACACGGGTACAACCAATCCTGCGGCACCGACAGCGCTTCCGGTTCTAGTGCATAATCGTTGTGGGCTTCATGAAGCTCATCTGGATACTCCAAATCAAATCACGCAGGTTATGAAGCACCACAGGGATTTTTGTTTAACTTTTACAAATCCGCAACTGTAGATTGCATGAGCTGTGTGCGGCTCCAATGTACGCGCCTTTTCACTAATTTCATCGCAGTAAAAGTCATGGTCAGTAAGCAGCTGTTGGGTGCTAAATACATGCATGCAACGTCTACAGGGAAATTTCTTACCCTCGTACTTACTATGGCGGTATACCATTCGTGGGAAATTTTTGACCATACATAATTGTACCGCGATTCTGAATCATGCAACAATAACAAATTAATATTAAGCTGCCTGCTTGAATCTTTGTTTTGTGTATGTGGGGATAATCGAGTCGCTTGCAGGCTTTTATTCCAAACAAATATATTAACGGCGATATCAGGGTTGAGTCGTTCATACTTATTTATGTCTGTAATTTGCATAAGAAATTCTGTTACCAAACGTAAGTTCACCAAGGCGTTGTCGGTATTTCCGCGACTGGTCTTGAGTATCAATCGCGGGATACAACGCAGACAAAAGCGCCCATTTAAAACATCGATTGTCATCGTTGTTTTGCATTGATTACTGACAGCCGTGGAATACATGATGGTATTAGAATACAACTCGACCCACGGATAGGATTAAACGGGAAAATATGCAGTGAAACTTCCGCGCATCTATCAAGAGTCCATCCTGACCCTGTGCATTTTTCCAATGTGTCGAGAATATTTTCAAAGCCTTTATCGATTTCATCATTGATGATCTAGGTGTCTTTACGATTTAAGATGAAAAGGCGACCACATTGAAGTCATGAGGTGGTGGTTTTAAATCCATCTTTGTCATGGTTAAGTAGCATGCTCAAATACACATGAAACACAATATCTATCTTTACAGCAGAGGTACATGTGCGCTGTAATGTTGATACAATTCCTGAACGCATCTTTGAAAAAGGTTTCACCAGGTCATCACCTGACACGTATTCAGTCGGAATTATTGCCCGATAATTTTGTAAATCACCACTACGTTTATGTAACTCAAACTCAGGTAATTATAATTGCCCTGCTTTTGCGGCAGTCTCAGTAGCAATGGTATGTGTGATATGGCCTCGACGCTCTTGTTCATTACCAACCACCTGTGCTATTTCAGTCACCTTGGCTCGTGGAGAAATCTTGATATAGTACTGCGCTGTGGCTCCTCTACGAGTCCTAAAATTACAAGTATGTTATCATTACTCATACCGCTTGGAATCCTTATCCCATGCTCTTGCGCAAGTTGCTTTAGTTGATTCACAGTTGGCATGCTTATATAAGGAATTTGTTGTTTTAACTGAGACATTTTTTATTATTGTTTTTACTTTACCAGGATCAGAAACTGCGATCACTTAAATTTTGGCTAGTATTTCATTTACTTCTATATCGTTTTCAACCGCGTTGACGCTGTCGGGTGTTTCTACACTCACACATTCCATAACAGTAGTGCTAGCGAGTCTTTGCTAATACTCGCGAGCAGATCCGCATGGTCGGCAAAGCTGATTACGCGACTTTACTTCGATGCCGCATTTAAGACATGGTCGAGCACCTACACCAACTCGTAACGCTAGCAAATACGATTTACAGCATTCGTAATGGCATGTTCTACCACATAAAAAAAGTAATTAAACTTTATATATATGTAAAAAGTTTTTATAATTGGGAAAATTAATTTTTCCACTCGCTGCCGTTTGTATTTCCGCCTCTGCATACAGTGGTACATGGATAATGAGGCAAGAAATTGACTTCTGAAGCTGGCTAAAATATATTTCAACCTATTACTGGTCCAAATAAGCTCAAATGTGCTCTTTTAGAGTATTATATCGACTTGAATACGACCAGACTTTGTACATTTGTATCCAATAATATAAAATGTCTTAGAGTGATTGTAAATGTCCTCAATAGTTTTTGCTTCATTGTTTTTGGCAATAGTTTCCGAGAATTTCTCCCAGCGCTTGCGCTGCTCCACTTCTGCATCGTTGTACCACTCTTCATATATCTTCTTAAGATTTGCCATCGCTATATTAATGCAAATTCTTACACTCAACCGATGTACGTACTTCATATTAAATTTGCAACCCCAGATGAGCCGCTAGCTCGTCAAACGACAGACTAGAAGGCTCAGAGGTTGTTTAAAACCAAAGTTAGTCTCAGAGAATGTATACGTACTTCGTACTTGTAATTAACATCGACCTTGCATCACCAAATTAACGTTTACTATTTCATGTACAACCAACCAAAGCATCGACGTCTCCTCAATTATTAAGAAAACTAAACATTTTTGCGAGTGTCACTTTAATATGCAATCTTGTGATTACGATTATAACGCTTTATCTATTCGCCCACTGAGCTCACTTTCCAAGTATATAAAAGAACTCATATTTGAAGTTAACAGGCTGGTGAGAAAAGATGCACGCGCAACCTCCCGATTAAGCAAATGTAAAACTTACGCCATCACTTATTATTCCATGAAGTATAATATGCCCCCGTATAATGGTAAGCATACATAGTCTTGAAATGGTAATTCTAGGTCTATCAAAAATCAATAGCACGTCCGCCACCAATCATTTGAAAATTTTTCACATTGGCAGTTATTAGTTTAGCCGATCCTTGTATGAGGCTATGAAAAAATTCCGTCTTTGAGATTTAAGACGCCAGAAAATACTACATTCCTTGCTTAAATCAAGAAAATCATGATATCTTCTTTGAGATACAAACGCAAAATAAGCTATTTTCTCGACTTCATACAAGGATCGGCCTAAGTTACTTAGGCGTTAAGCAAAGGGTTTTAATAGTAGACTATTGATCTGTCTGTTAGTCGATCAATGCGGTTGTACTGAAAAATACACTCATGTCTATGAATTATATGGCTACACTTGTGTGCATAGGTTGCATGCTTGTCACGTCGTAACAGCTTGCTTACGCAAAAAAAATCTTTTCACGCTAGCGTTTATAATGCCATCATGCATGCACACGCGCTCAATGAAAAAAAAATCATAACTGGTATAGAAAGCTTTAACCTAGATCGGTACAAAAAATATTTAAAAAAAAAAAAATACAAAATTGCTATTATAGCACTACTTGGGTGTATGCATATTAGCATTTGCCGGAGCACGGTTTCAGTTCTTTCTCGAATGCTCGATCTAACGTTTTCACACAGCCATATGTGTATGATCGTTATTCTAACTTGCAGTGTATGGATCCATCTAGAAATTGTAGATGAAAAGGCGTGATACCCTTATTACATGTACAATTTGTATTTAATACTTTCTTTGTTCTTCTTATTAGTTTCTATTTTGTGCTTCTATTTCAGAAGATGTGGTTCTGTTTTATAAACTGTCCTTTTTTGTTGCGTTCTTTAATTTATTATATTTTCCTCCTTCATATCTACAATTTAGAAACAAATTTGAAATTGCTGAAATAGAATAACTCCTCTAAAAAGTCTTTATATTTAACACTTCAAAATCCTTTTTCCATCGATGATTACATTAAGTATAATTTTCAAACCACATTGATTTGTATCGTCTTTTTTATTAAATCTGTCACAGTTATAGCGGAGGTAGGATATTATATCTTTAAAGTGTTTATACGTCATCATTTATTTCGTCCTTTCTCATCTACGAAAGTAAATAATTTGATAGAATTTACAAATTATTGGGACAAACTGAATTCCGGTCAAGTTTATGCTATATTTCACACATATATAACGTGTGTGAAATTTTTTCACTATATTTAGCAGTAATGGTGCTAAAAGGTCGTCTGCTTGCTCCAAAAGGAAGTCAGACCATAGTAGTCTTTCGTTGGATATATAGGGATTTACGCTTAAAACCTTATAGCGTTGTCAGTTACTACTTCCGCTCCTGCCGAAGTCAACGCATCTTTCGAAGACCTCGTACATTCCCCTTCTATTAGTGTATTTTTGCCGTTGGAGCGAATTCTTGGAGAATTCTCCCCTCATGTTAGCATTCTCTACCTGTTTTTCTACATTTGTCTCGCTCCACTTTCATTTCTGGCTAATATTTATCACATAATTTGTCAACTTCAAATGATTCAGTTTGAGCCACTTTAATTGCTTGCACGGTGGTCGTTGAAACTTACAAGCCAGTTCAATACTTAACCCCTATTATTAATTTTTCAAATAATTAGCCTTATATTCATACTTTGTGCCTTTGTAGTTCGGTGCAGTGCATTTATATGAATTGTTCTCAACTATTACAGTGGTGTGTGTCCTCTTCACTGGTAACTAATGCGACGCTTGACTGATTTGCACCGGTATATCCCTTTGTTTTGCTCTATCTCTCTAATTGCACGTGCCAAAACATATTTATGGCTGTAAGCGTTTCAAGCTGGAAGAAGATAGCCATCCTATTAGCGTTTAATTGTACGGGGTGTAAATCGGGATATGCATGCGACGTGCGTATGTAATGGTCTGATGAAGATGGGTGACTATATAAGTTAAGCAACTTTCCTGGGGACCCTGAGAGGGCGAGAAAAGATCAATCAGAGACTCAGACGCCATTAGTGCGCTGCCTCTGTAGCCAACCTTTTCCTTACCGAATCTCTGAGGAGAACCAGACTTGTTTTCCGCGGCACAACCATTGGGACCAGATTGGACATGATATGGAGGCCAACTTGACCAAACATGAATCTTCGAAGTACTGGTTACGGTGATCTTTCCCGAGATAGCCAGACGCTTGCTTCCTCACTTGGCCCTGGACTGCTCCCACTTCGGCTCAGATTACAATGGCAGTATTGGCTACGGTGGACTTGACCGGTATAGTCAGCACCGGCCGTCAACTGTCGACACTAACCTGCCCAGGGCCAGGTTGATTCCAGCACCGGCGCAGTCTTCCCAAACGACTTTGACTTCTGGGATCGGGTACGCTGAGCGTCGCTCCCGATATACCAAGTCCCTACTGCAAGACACGAAGAACTCCCGGCACTCAGTGATAGCGACACCAGTCCCGGATGTGACTCAGCCGCAGAGCCTTTCAGGCAATCATGCCCATGCTCACCAGTACCAGAACCAAAATACCTCCCGAGAACGACAACGGATGGATCCATCACCACTTACAGCTCCACCACAACCCGATACCGCCTACGGCGATGGTCCAATCCCTCATGGTCAGCACCGGACCAGGACGCTAGACGATGTTCGAGTGAACGCCTGGAGATAACTGTATCCCAACAAAAACGGATTCACAGTCTTGTTTACATCCCAGGTCAGGTTGCTTCACCATTGCATGAGTTATCTGACGCTACACATCACCGGGCTCATGGATGTATAGCGGACCGGCACCAGACAGTTCAATCATGGTTCTGGAAACAGTACCGGTTACGGCGATACCCAGCAATGAACGCCTAGAGATAACCGTGCCTAACATTGACGGACTGCAATTCTTTGTTCGCCGTCCCACACAACGTGTTTCGCTTGCTAAGTCGCCGCACCCCTCATAGAAGGCCAATCTATAATAGAAGACTCAGCCTTTCGCGCGGTTTCCCGGCTTCATCCTCCAGAGTTCTGTCCTCCTCCGCCTTCTAAGCGGTATATGACTTTTTACTTTCAGCGCATTCGTTGATCTCCTGGTCAAAAATATAACAGTTGTCATTTAAGTAACTCCCACAGCCTAATCGAGTCACGTACTAATCGTTGTATTGAAAGGTCCGTCAAGACGCAAGTGTCAAGTGCTGATCACAGAGGCGACTTCCATCAATTTTAACCTGGTGTGCCCCGAGACAAAGTCGCCTACCTTTCACCCTGAAGTTCCAGTTGTCGGCAGAGACATTGCTGGTCTGGAACTATCAAAGTTAATCTACGCGTATGGATCGGAAGCTCTTCCTCAACACGCTGCAACTGTTTTGAAATGTTGTTGTAGCCATAGAATCCATGTTTGACTTGGTTTCGCCGATTGTTTTTCAGCCATCTAAACATAGTCAAAACCGTTCCGTTGAACACTCCACTACCAGGCACGCTTGGGGTCAGTTTCTAGTATGGCTCTTGTGCTCGAGATCACAGAAATAGGAAAATATCCCTAAGGCACTCCGAACGGGGACCATCCCTTCCTCTCCTTCTCTCAATGAGCATCCAGTTTACATACACCCCTAACGACAACACAAAGGTAGATAAGGACCGATTGCGTTTCAGCTTCTTCCCCATCCACTCTCAGCGGTGGGAATAAGTATTCAACACATTCACGGAATGGAAGGGTCACTGCCCTGCTGCAGCCCCGTGGGTGTTACAAGTTGTTTCAGAATGCCGCCAGACCACGTTTGATGCCCCTCACACTTTATCAAGGGATCTATTCGCTACAGACATCCCAAGAGATCCGTTAGAGCGAACGTTCGGCAACAAAAATCAACACTCTCTTTGCGAAAAGATTGCTCATTTAAACAACTTATTGAAATTTTCTCCAGACCTTTCCCTGAGTCCCAAAGCCAACGGCAAGCTTTGTACTTTTATGTCTTTAAGTCTCTCATCCTCTTCATTCCGACACCATGTTCAGAATTTAGATACCGTGATTGGTTCACAACGCTGCTCAGGACGAAGCTGCCGCAGTCAGCCTAGATCTCCGAGATGCGTACCTCCGCATTCACATTTACATGGCATTGTTGAATTCATAAGGTTCGCTTACAGGAACACCGTCAACCAGTTTAGGACACTCTCTTTCGGTTTGAAATGACTTCACGGGGTTTCACGAGAATCGTTTACAGAGTCATGCCACACTACTAAAGTGACGTTAGTCCGTGACGTCAACTACCTGGTAGATATTCTACCAAGAAGCAGCTCAATCATTGCTATATCAGAGCACGAACTTGCTGGGTGGGGGTGGGGGGTTGCTGTTTTGCTTTGAGTAAATTGTCAAGAAGGTGTAATCCAACTCCATTCCACACTAGCATTTCATTCATTTGGGCATGGAATTCTAAACCCTCTTGAACCTTGTTGGGCTGTCTCGGGAACGTGTCTTGATTTATTTCGGCTGTGTCTATCCATTTGCTACAAAATCGAATTTCAGCCCTGGAATTTCTTCTTGCAATTATCAAGTTTTGGGCCATATGAGGTTCCATCTCATCAAATAGAAGGACCTTTCTTGGCTTACGGCAGGCATCCGGCTGCATAATTGGCAGACTGAAACTATGATCTGCACACACTCCAGCATGACAAGCTGGTGGTAGAATCCACCTTCTGTCCTCCTTCCTGGAATTGAGCAGGACAGGGCTCGCTTGGTTTATTCCGTGTCAGTCTCCTGGAGATGAAGGTCATCGTGAATGTTTTTCGCTCGTGTCTGGAGATGTTGTCTGGAATATGCGTATGCATTTTATCCATCATATCGACTAGCGTCATCTACATCATGAGGAAAGAAGGAACTTAGTCCCCAAACATCTGTCATCTGGCTTAAGATTTTCTTAGGTGGTGTCACCTTTAAGTTCCCCACATCACAGGCAGGCTCAGTATTCTAGCGGACACTCTGTTCCCGCTGTTCCGCCTGAATCAGCTGATTCATACCGAATGGTCAATTTAACCCTCGGTCATCAGCAGTGTTTGACCTCTGGCAGACTTGCTGTGTCTAGATGGAAATGTCAAGCTCCCCACCTTCGTCTCCCCTATACCAAACCCGAGTGTCAACTATTGCTGATCGCTCCCTTCAAGTAAAACAAAAACGTGGATCCTCGACCTTCTGAATCGAGCAGCGGAGATTCCCAGAAAGATCCTGCTTTCTCCTCGCCTGCTCAAACAATCCAGAATGCATCTTTTTCTCACCCTTAAGCTTAGAGGCTGAACCTGCACTCATGGCTCATATCGGGCAAACCCTCAGAAAGAAGCTCTCCTCAGAGCACGTGGTGGACAGGATCGCTCGCTCAAGAAGGCCCACAACTATGAAGTATACGAAGACAAGTGGAGTTTCAGCCACTGGTATGAGGAAAACCACATCGCCCTCTTTAAAGCCTTAGTAACACAAAGAGCTTCCTAAATTCGAAGAGAGAAAGTTAGTCCCGTCACCATTAAAAGCTGCCGTTCTAAAATATTGGACGCACTTTGACATCGTGGAAGGGAGGACATGGGCCAAAATATTGACCTCTCCGACCTTCAGGTCTTTTTGCCTTCAGACCGAAATATGTGGCCCTCTGTCGTAATGGAAAGGACCATGGGTTATGACATGACTGAACAAAGCCCCATTTGAATCCCTGTTCAAAACTTACATTACTCACCTCTGTATAAAACCTGTTCTAAAGTCGCTCTGGGTACAGCAGACACAATAATCGACAGACCCGAACTACATGCAGTTCCATCATTATTTCCCGAGACCCTTGGTCCAAAGGCGTCTATAAAATCCCGTCAGGGATCTGAAATGGCACATCAAAAGCACCTAGCTAATCAAAAGATCTCGATTATTTCTATCTCAAGTAGATGGAGACGACATTTACGCTAAGACACTGTCTTCCACGATATGGTGGATTATCCCCACAGCATATCGGGAACTGAACCAATATAAAATTAATTTGTAACGTATTTCGGCTCACCAGATTAGGGCTGTCGCAACATGCAAAGCTTTTGAGCGAAACTGCTCCCCTACCCCCATAATCCTTGCCGTGGTGTTGAGGTGAGAGATGACCTTTTCTAGCTTCCACCTCAGACATCTCTCATCCCAACAGCTCATTTTGACCTGGTGGGGCAAATAACGGTGGTGCAACAGGATGCCCTCCCAGGTCCCTTAGCAGCTTTGCATAGCGCGAGTCACTCATCTTTCCCTGGATTTGCTTCAAGCACATAACCAGAGCTGCTATATGTCAAGTGCTAACCAGCCGCTTCATTTATGTTAGAAGGTAGGAGTCTATGACGACTCTATGTTAAGAGGATGTCGCTCCCTCTTCCTGTTACCTGTTCTCCTAACGTATTATGATAGGGTAACGTATCTTAAAAAGAAACCATTTTCTTCGAAGGTGAAACATGTGTCTTTGATAACACTTAACCGATTACAATACGGATACAATCTCCTCCCTTCCCCCCCCCAAAAAAAAATAAAAAATAAACCGCCCTCCCGCACTTACATCTATGTAGAGCTTGCACCTCTGCTTGAGTAGCAACTGACGAGTACAGGGTTTTTACCCCCCCCCCCCAGTAATTTATTCAAAGGGGAGATTACTCTGGTCTGAATTACTTTTTACTCAAGCAGACGAACTTTTAAGACTCACGGAACTAATGATATGGAAAAATGAAAAATGGTAACCAGTATAGAAATGGGTGAAGATAAAACAGAGTATATATGGGTTTGGCTGGCCGGGATTGGTTGATAGTGAAAGTAAAATTTTAGTGAAAACTTTTGAGAGTTTTTACTAGTTGTAACTGAAAAAAATAGAGGCCATATTTTACTGATGGAATTTCAGTCCTTTTACAGACTTGAGTTTGGAGAACTCATTCTGAAATTAACACCTGACTCTTTGGTGCGGAATTGAAAACATATATTTCAAACACATATAGATCCAGAAAATGTCGCGGCTCATATTGTTTTCTCAACAGAGAAGCTTGCATTAAGGATATTTCTATACTGATAAATATAGGTTTGATCATGAGCATTCAGAAATTTCAAGTTATTGAATTTTTAATATCAAGATGTTTCTATAGGTTTACTATGAGAGCTGAATTAATACCATGAATTCATTAGCACCATTGCTGCTAAACAAAGCCAAGACGGTTGTAACGTCTTCTTTTTTTTTTTTGTTTTTTTTTTGGCGTAGGAGGGCTGGGTTTTTCGAGGTAGTGGATGCACTCCCAATCTAATATAAAAGGTTTAGTATTATCTAAGAAACATATTTTACCTTAGAAAAATTGGTTTTGTATACGAGGAGACAAGGGAAAATACGTGCGTCAGGCTTTGTATTTGCATATAATTATTGGCAGAAAATCATCCGATAAAGCGATCTCGGTTCACAGATTGTGATGAAATCAGATGCAATAAAAGTTTAATCTGGTAACTTGCAATTTTATATATTTTTCCTTTAGGGAGATGCCTTTCGATTTGTGTATATGAAATTAAACAGAATCATGCATATTCTAAAACAACAAAGGGGGATGTGAAAAAGTGAAGAATATCAGAGGATCAGATAATTTTCACATTGAAAGAGCAATGCCTTGAATTTTTCACGTAAGAGAGAAAAACCATAAGATCTCTGGTGACTATATTGGTCATAAATTCGTAATAAACTGCTATTGTATTTACCATATTTATCCTACTTGCTCTCAGCACAGACTCAGACATGCAGTCACAGAATGCGCCGGTAAAGCAGGTCTTTGCTGTGCGTTATACTTAGGGTTTCAAGCGAACAGAGAGAAGATCTTGAACTGCCGTATCATTATGTAACGGCAGATCTAAATATATACTCTTTGCTGTTGGGAGCGTATAATACAGAATTTATTACGGTTATTGATTTGTCATTTTAAATTTTATATCATCTTTGTTGTGTCAAATACGATTCATAATTACTATAATGTTATCATCATTATTCTGGGTAATACTAGTAGTTAAATACTGTAGTATTAATCTTAAGAGACCGAAGACAGCAATTTGAACTTACTCTTTTCTACCCTTTTTGTCAGTTTCAACATTTGCCACACGTGTATTTTCAGCTCCTCACTTTCCTTTTATGTTGTTTGTTTCCATTTCTATTTTCTGCTATTTCTTTATTTAAGGATGAAAATGTAACTAAAGAAATATGTATGAACGTTGAAATAATAATAATAATAATAATAATATATATATATATATATATATATATATATATATATATATATATATATATATATATATATATATACATTTCAATGTGCAGCAGCCACAAATGATCATGAAACTGTTCAAAATAAATCAATGCGACTGAATCTGTCCCATGGCATCAACTCCATGAACACTTCACATATATCGCCTGTAACATTTGACCGATTATAAACACTATACGTCATCAAAATATAGATCTTTAAGTGTTCTCTTCTTAATAATATTATAATGGAAATGAATAACTCATTATTTATTGTGTACTAATTAGTTGTTTTTTGTTTTTTTTACACGGGCTCTCACTTTGTATACCTTTGGTTCAGTGAGCCACTGAGCCCTTAAGGATTCCGTGCAGTGGTTAAAGCGTATATTCGTAATATGAAACGACCAAAACTAAGTCTGTTCTGATAAAGTGATTCTTGCATGAGTTAGAATTTGATCAGTAGCTGTCTCGAATATGTACTCTTACACTTGAGCTGGCTTTTGCGGTTGTCATGTAACCGGATTGACTAATCTGGAATCGCATGTGAGGCATGCCAAGCAATTGTAAGTCTTCGCTTCTTTTTGACTCCCCATGCCTGGAAGAATAATAACTGTTCTTGATCGCAACATGTCAGTACCACTCAAACAAAATGTCTTGCAGCTTTAATTAGAATAAAATCTTATTTGTAGGTAAAACTCTGCTCCAGTGCTTGATTAGTTGCTAACATGGTTGGCAACAAAGGAAATCAATGAGAATTGCGATAAATTAGAATCTGATATTATTTGATGGCATATTGACAGATTCCACATTGCTTCAGCGATTAAGGTCTACACAGGGTTGTGTTTGTGAATAAACACAGCCTATAATCTTAGCAATTTCTTTAAATTATCTGCAGAAGCTGAGAGTATGCTTTGCAAAAAGTATCAGAGACCACGAAAGAATCTAGCCACGAATAAAAATAAGTTTACAATATTATATTAACTAGCATAATTTGTATGATAAGCATGAAGGCTAAACAATATCTAAGATTAATTAAACATTCTGAATATTTTAGCTTAGATCCATTTTGCCTTATTACTTGCAAATATGTTTAGGATTTAGCTGACCGTAACATTGCTTTTCGGTGAATTGCGTATACATAGTGTTTGTATTCAATGAGATCAAGAGGAAGTATACGTAGGAGAAAGTAAATTTTGTTGGAAGTTCACCACCCAAACGTGTGCACTTGTGCGTTCTACGGGTACAGTGCGCTCTGAACTTAATTGATATTCAGTCTTTGTATCCGTAGCATTTATCCAGACGATCAAAGTACCTGGATAAAATGTATTCTCCCCTCACCAGTTGTGATAACAACCTAACTTTGACTCATCTCCTCGTCCTGATATTCTGATGCATTCTTTAACCTGTAAACTACCTCCGGCTAGAAAAATCATTGTAAAATCTGTTTTGCTGACAACAACCATTAAACTATTTTATACCAGCTTTTAATATTTACAAAAGTTTTTGAACAAATAATCTCAGCTATCGGCCATACCTATTTTTTCTATTTCATTTAATTTGAAATTTCTTGAATTTTTCTTTATGCAAGATGCAGTAGTGTCTGCAAGAAATATACGAAAGAATTATAAAGAATAAGTAATAGTTATTTTGTTACAATTCCTTAGTACAAAGAGAGACAATTTTCAGTCAACTTTACGCTTCTACTAAAAACATATCATTGTTTTGATTTTATAAGTAAATGATTTATTTTCTTGAATAAAATATTACCTAAGTAAACCTACTGGACTACACAATGAACTCTATGCCCCATAATTCCGATCGAAATGGTCTATTCAACGTTAGTCATTAGCTGTTTCTTTCCAAGAAACATAATTCTAAAGTCGATCCCCTGATTCCTATTTTTATTTTCTAGATGCCATCACTATTAAAGTCTCATACAACATTAGCACAATCTGTGCCAACTATAGCCAATTTAAGAAATGTTGACGTCATAGTGATCTGTAATTGTCTGGATTGTGTTGTTTATATCGCTTCGTAGATTTAAGAAGGCCAAAACTCCCATTAATTATGGCAAACTGCGTCACAGCTCTATTTAGATTGTGGCAGATTAACCAATATTGTATCTTTACTTACAGAAAATTAATTTCTAGGAGGAGGAAAGTGACATGTTTAGGAAGGGAAAAAATTTGTCTTTTTGTCATTCTCCTTAGAACTTTGAAAGACCAAAGCTGGTACTTTATAAATTTTCCTTTAACCAGGTTTGTCTACAGTTTCTTCCAAAAATTCATGCTCCGTGAAATAGCTGAAAAGAACTTCATCGACTTTGATGTGTTATCTGATTGAAGGCCTACATTGGTTAGTATTGCAAAAGTACGTACCAACATTTTAATTCTGTAAAACGAACAACAATTTGATCGTTCTGGTATGATCGATTGTCCCGCAATAAGGACATATGGATATTGTACATGTGATAGCGAAGTTGAAAATTATACTGGACATGTGATAATGATGTTGAACAATTTTCAATTAACTACACATACGTGCTAAAATTAAGACAAATAGGATGAGCAGACTTTTATTCCCTTCTGGGAAAAAATCGACTTCATAATCTTTACTTGACAATCGTCACTAGTATTTTCCAATATTTCGGGCCTGATTACGCTGTGCGTGTGACTTTAACTTTATCAGTGACATTGACGTCTAATTTGCATCTCAGGGTTCCACTTTTAACGTGCAAAAATATGTATTAAAGGTCAACAACTATGTGATTTCCACAGAGAACTTAATATTATTTTGATTTAATTGAGCTTGGTAATTCCACCGGCAAAATCGATCAGTCGATCTTCGTTTTACTAGATGAATAGTCTAACAGAGTTCATGATCTGAAAAAAGAAAACAAGCAACTTTTCAAATCAAAGGCGTTGGCGCTTGTTTCTCAATAACTACTTGTAAACAAAATACTTAAAAATGTAATCTTTATACATTTTTCGTCTTTCCTGAAACTTAATAGTGATATTCCAGCAATCCAAAACGCAGACGTCTCTGTCGAAGGAATTTCATGTCGGAAGATGGGAGTAAGTCAAATGTTAAGTATAGCTTATATTTCTGCATAAAATACGTACTTGAAACGTCTTTAACAACATAGAAAATGTTGCAAAAGTAAACAGTACGCTTATCAAGTTAAGTCTAGTAAATGGTATATATGGTAGGATTTGTTTCTTTTTTGCACAAAAAGACAATATTAACTCCAAGGAGCTATTGTACCGATTCAGAAATAAACATAAAATGGAATTACATACAGCACGCAAACGTAAGAGATAGTAAATAAAAAAGCAAATTTAAAAGATATCCATTGTTAGTCAAATACTCAGAAACAAGTATGAAACTAAAAATGTATACAATGTAGAAACATCCTGGACATGTAAGATTTGTAGATGTGTATTATTAAGACTAAGATTAAGACGTCAAAGCTACAATGCGCAAGCACATATACACTTATAAAAGCCTACCAAAACAAAAAAGAACTGAAAAACTCTTTCAAAATCGATGTGATGTGGTCATTATTACAGCAGATGACTTTAAAAAGTCACATTAATTGCAGTTAGATCAAAATATTTTGTGAAGGCTACTGGAATTGATGGCATTTCTCCTAAACTTCTAAAACAAGCAAAACCTGTAGTTGTAAACCTATTGCTTATGTACGATATAATAAGAAATGGCCAAAAACGTTACAAAGACGAAACGGTACAATAACCAGATCAATAAAAACGGTTCGAAGCAGTTACACCGGATGCAGTAGAGGTACTGAAATGCTCAGAACGGTATGTTTGGAAAGCGGCACTGTAGCGAAGGTCATATAAATAGTATCTTACCGAAACATAACGCTTAATCGGTTACAAAAGGCGCTAAAAGTACTGAAACACCAACTATGTCGGTATCAACAATACTTTCCACTGTAAGTTTATCAAAAATGATAAAGGGACTCAATTATCTTTATCCGAAGATAAATATTGCTAAGAAGGAGATCTAGCAGCTTTAATTGAATTAAATCTTTTTTGTACATAAAATCCGATTGAGTGATTAATTAGGTGCAAATTAGTCTGGCAAGAAATGGGAAATCAATAGTAACTGACATAAATCAGAATCTGACATCTGTCGATGGCATACTGATAGAATTTTGGGTATTCCTAAAGCTTGCGATCTAAGCATTGGCTTGTTCGTGAATAAGTATACCCTATAATTAGATCACATTTTCATTATCTGCAAACGATGAGATTTTACTGAACTACAAAGACTATTGACTATGGATTATGGTATGGCTTGTTTTGTCTCCTTAATTCAGATATTCTAGTATATTTTACCTAGATATAATCGCTACAGATAATTTGAGAATCTTCTTCAATACACGGTCACTTTGTATATATTTATGTCTTTTTTATCTGTCTACTCTCCCTTCTCTCCGCCTTTTGGCATCTTGGTAACTACAATGGTCTTTGTCTCCAATGCAACACATCTATATTAAATGGTTTATAATTCTCGAAAAACTTGCATGTGATTGTAGAAAACTGTGTTTTCTTTTTCCCGAATTTTTACTTTTAATTTCATTGTGTAACAAGATTAATATAACCAGCAAACATATCAAATTTCTTTGCCTGATAAGTCAGATCAGGGATTTTATAGTTAGTTGACTTAAATGTGCACTTTGCCTGATCAGTCAGATCAGGGATTTTATAATTAGTTGACTTAAATGTGCACTTTGTCTGATCAGTCAGATCAGGGATTTTATAATTAGTTGACTTAAATGTGCACTTTGTCTGATCAGTCAGATCAGGGATTTTATAATTAGTTGACTTAAATGTGCACTTTGTCTGATCAGTCAGATCAGGGATTTTATAGTTAGTTGTCTTAAATGTGCACTTTGCCTGATCAGTCAGATCCCATGGATTTTATAATTGGTTGACTTAAATGTGCATTTTGCAAGCTTTATAATTATTTGACTTAAATGTGCATTTTGCATGATTAGTCAGAACAGGGATTTTATAATTAGTTGACTTAAATGTGCATTTTGCAAGCTTTATATTTAGTTGACTTAAATGTGCATTTTGCAAGCTTAACATATTCTTAATTCTTGTACAGGATTGTAAATTCAAGAATTCCCTCAAATTTTGCAGTTCTTCTTTCAACACATTAGTACGAAGAGGGTTAGGAACACATAACGCGTCTAAAAAGCCTTCTTTGTTCAGTAAAACCTTTTAAGACCGATACATCAGTAAACCGATCCTCTTGAAACTGAAATAGTTCTCTGGTTCCCTTCTTCATAATATTAAGTAGATAAACCCGAAAATCCCTCCAAACCAAAATTTTAATGTGTACCTTTCTTACTTAACATTCCTAAAATGCGAATAAAAGGAAACAAATCAGTCTAAATCCTCATATCATTTTTCTTGTGTACAGGTTTTGAACATATAAAATTTTGCATGTCAAATGCTTAAGCGGAATGGTTGCGAACTCACATTATTATGAGACAAATGGCCTAATTTGGAAATACTTAATTGACGAGAACAGAAATATTAACTATAAAAGTGAAGCATTATATGATTATAGCTGATCTCAAATTTCCTTACAATAAATATTATATGCATGTATCTTCAATATACAATTATTAGCATTTACCTATTGGAACCTTTTCAAGTTTTAACATAATTGCGACGACTTGGTTTTGCTCATGGAAACCTTACATTCTCTTGGCATTTATATTTTCAATAGTATAATGACACGGTGTATAACGCTTTTACTGATGTTATTGGCTCCTCATCTACCACCCAGGGGTATTGTTTTATCGAATACGCGTATTGACATTAAACTTCAAAATGAACGTGATTTTCAACCAAACACTTAATTTAATGCTAACTTCGTTGTGCACGGATATTGACATCACTCTTCAACATCCACCTCATCTGCACTAAATACATAATTAAATTAAGTTACTTTCACATCCAGCTGCCATTAATTGAGTAATTACTGTGAATTAATTTATTTTCGTTGGTATCAATTTCGATTTTTTGCAAAAGAATAAAAATAAATTCCTCATGACATTAAATTGTGAATTAGAGATGGGGTTCTATTGTTGCTACAGAAGGACCAATCTTCGTTGGGTCTTTAAATGTGTTATTTGAAGCAAGCACGAAATCATTGATGGTGATGGTGTCATTTATTCTACCACTTCAAAAAAATATTGAGATGGACAAAGCAAGCACAATGAAACTTCCAGAAAATCAAGAGTGACACCTCCTAATACGATATTATTTTGTTACCCACACAAATGATATATCGTTGTTGCAACTAACAAATTTGCAAGGAAGAGCATGGACAAAAGGCTTCTAAGTCCATGGGCAATGACCCAGATTTTGGCTGATTGGTACCAAAAAGAAGTACCAAATGAAACAAAGCTTATTATCTGTAGTTTCTAAATATGTATGCTAGACATCTACACCTTGTAGCTTTTTAGTAAAAATTGGCTTCCGAACAGAAGCACTATCAAACGATATCGGAGGTTTTTTATGGAGATCTGGGGTGACAACTCATACATGAATGGGTACCATATTTATTATATAATTATGCAAGTGATCAAATCACTACACTTCTGACAATTTGCAAGTTTAGAACCATAATCCAAAATTTGTTGTGTGAAAAGCAAGAAATATGCATGAACACAAACAGTTACTGATTGATATACATTGATTTACGTAGTTTTAACAAAGTATATCAGTTCTTGCATCGTATGATGTTACACTAATGTACATTCAGTACAAATGTCGTTTAGAAGACCACTATATATGTAAGTCTATTTTTCATTTGTGGGGTCAGGTGTTAGTCAGATTGATCTTCATTATCCTCATCATCAAATATATCCTGCATTGAATCATTGTCATCAACATCCGTCATGTTGGTGCAGTTTTGAAGCCTGCACTCCTATGTGCACTTTAATCCATTAGACAGGCATTGGCAGCTAGGATGCTGACAGGTAAGAGGGCATTTACAGGATATAAATTCCAAGATGACATGCGGTGCAGGAGAGCCAGTCATCCATTGAACATCTAGCTTCCATCTTCTCCTACTGTTCATCCGTGGTTCTGGGGAGCTGGCACATCTGGAGCTGCTACCAACTACGTCGCCATATGGCACTTTGGTAGTTATCTCTCAGAGCATGTTGGGGAAGACTATCTTCACATGGAGACAGCTGTCCTGATTCCACTATCCCTTTCTTTGCGCCACAACATGTACCAGAGTTTATTCATATGACAGAAACTCTCGGAGGACTGCAAAGTGGTCATGAAGCAAGTGTCATTGCTCTCCCAATGATGTAAAGGCATCTAGAAATGCTTGGCACTGGCGAAAGAGCTTCAATCCCTTAAGTTTGTCCTGTACGGAAAAGACGCTGACCGTATCACATCCAGTGAATGCATGCAAACCTAACAAGGAAGAGCAGACTTCATTTCCGAATGTAGCAGCTAGCTTACTGATACCGATGAGCTTAGTCCTGTTCTTTGTACCACGTCGCATGTAGATATCACATTTGATTTTCCTTGTGAAGGCACATCTGAGTCCTCCGTTACTTATGCCACGGACTTTGAGCCAGAGTCTGCTGTATGTTGGGCGTGCAGGAGCAGACATGTATCGCCTCCTCGTGTGCGGTGTTAAGAGCTTCAACGTTCTCAACATGTTCCCTGGAAATCCTGAGATATTTACCTCCGTAGGTTACATACAGCACTTTTCCACTAATGGGGCATGTTTTTGTTTTTCTTGCTAGTTCTTTTTAAAGAAATGGGTCACCTTCTCTTTGCTGGCTTGACATGACAGGAGACCCGTCCAGTTTTTGACTCTATGTGCTGCCACTATTTTGGAAAACAAGATTCCACATTTGCACCCCTGTTTACACACACTCTCTCCCTCCCTCCCTCCCTCTCTCTCTCTCTCTCTCTCTCTCTCTCTCTCTCTCTCTCTCTCTCTCTGCCTTTTTGATGGAGGGCTCCCTGTTCACGTCGAACACCACATCGATTCTTACACTTGCAGGACAACTATGCAAGGCAGTTGTCAACAGATGTTTCGATAAGGTGACGAATGTACAGTTGTCACCCTGTAGTTTGTGTCACATAGCATCAATGCTAGTTGCAGATGGTAACGTGATATACTCCTGTGATGACACATGCTTCTCAAGATGTCTCCCCAGTGTTGCTTTGTTTGTCTTCTTTAAAGATTGATCACAATTTGCCAAGAACCAAGGCAAAGGTCATATTGGGTATTGTAGCACTTCCTCCATGTCCATTTTTCTATTGCTGGCTATCAGTAGCATTGATTCTAAAGGACGATGATCTGCCTTGATGACGGTTTCCTTGTTGGTGGATTTAGTCCTTGTCTTTGTCTGCGGACTTTCTGGTTAGCTGTATCACTTTGGCGCACCACAAAACCATGCAATGTTTTTACGTTTAGCACTGGATGCTTCTGTGTTCTCTGCGATAATGGGTTGAAGTGCTGTAATGGCCGGAGGACCCCTGCTATCACCACAGTCTTAGTGGTGCAATATGAGGGGCTTGGGTGGAAGGGATCGTCTTTTGTTCTTCCGCATGTCAGCTCGGTATGGAGGTAGTTGAGCTGCAAATACCTGTGGTTGTACAATTATCCCATTCATGTCTGTCAATATTGTTATATGCTAACACAGCTGGAATTCCAGGGTATGTGTTTGAGGGCAGTACAACATTAGTTTTTTTCTTCCTGTGTTTGCAATTTCTGCAGACATAACGCTGTGTCTATTTCCTCCAGTTTCGAATATGATATCCCATGCCCTAGACGGTTCAGATTCTTTATCATCTCAACATTCCCAGCAAGTATTTTTACTGCCCAAAGCAGTAAATATTGCTTTGATGCCTTTATTTGTCCCGCAGTTCTAGGGCAGATAACCACACTAATCTTTGTACACGAAATGTGTGATAAGAGCTTTTTGTTTCGCCAGTCAGCAGAATTGTTAGAAATGCTCTGAGCGGGGATGGTACGTCCACATATTTGTCATCTAGTTAACTGGGACAAGGTTAACAAGGCTGCTCATAGTGTACTTCTTTGATTTCATTCCGCAGATGTAATGCTACTTTTGAAAGCACTTGTTCCTCATCATTTTTGGTATACATACCTAGCTTCTCCTTCATTCTCATATTATCTTCTGCTAGTTTCTCTTTTGACAAATTGTCGGGCATTATCAGAAGTCTTCCCTTGCCACTGGATAATATATGAATACTTGAGATGAACTCAGCCTCCAGTTTACGGCGCATTTGCTTCTTTGTGTGGGGTTTGATTTCAGTTACACCTACAGCGTACATGTAAGACACCAGTTTCTCAGTAGGTCTGTCATCCGTGAACCATGTGTTCTTCCAATGAGGTCTGCCCTCACGTGATCAAACAACCTATTGTGGGCTGATTACCCTGACATTGCATAAGCTTTTGTCTCTCGGTCTTCCCCAGCGCCACTTTTCGTTGTTGGTTCTGGGCTTTGCCTGGTGTAATCCATATAACAAAATGTGTGACGGTGCGCTTCATCAACAGACACTATATCACGTTCGGTTAAGGCTAAAATCCGTTTATCCATCTTCATCTCTTCCTCAGTCCGCTCATTTGTTACCATTTCCTCCTGCTGTATCTCGAACAGTGTTATCAGCACGCAAGTCCACACATTAAATTATTTTCCCACTGGTGTGACTTCCTTTCACATTTTTGCTGTGCACTTGGCAGAATAAACAATTAACTTACTACTGTCAGCCTGCCTTTGCGTGTGTCGGAGTTCAGGACTAGGGTCAGAAGATCCTGCACAGGTACCTTTTGCAGCTTGTAGTTTCTCCAAGGACTTCTTATGCATCAAGTCGTTGCGACATTTCCGCTCATACAATATAGTATCAGGAATCTCCTCAGTCATTGCACAATATTGGAATATTGGAGCAAAGTCGCTTATTTTTGCAGCGTGCAAGAGTGTATGCCATGAAGTAATGACCCCTGACTTAGTCATGTTGCTTGTTGCCACTTGATGACTGTATATGATACATGTTCCAATGTAAATTTTTGGTCTTTTGGCTCGTTTTGACAGATTGGGTTCATAGTCACTATCCTCTGACTAAAGTCACCCAATGACAGGCCTGAAACATTAAAAGGATACGGTAAGATTATGCATACAACTACCCTGTCTGGCTCATGAGCTATATCTTGACAAATGCATGTCGAGAAGAACGCAACCTTGTAGTATGAATGAAGAAGACAAAAAACAAAAAAACAAAAAAAAATTAAGCTGTTGGAACATTAGACATGACAAATCTTTGGTTTGGGACATGATAAACTAATTGCATCTGTATTCAATTTGAGGTTGGAAATGAAAAAAAGGAGCTATAAAACTTCATAAAATATTTAGCAACAGAAGTCAAAATGTAAGTTGATGGTGCTTGTAAATTCAGCTTAGAAATTTGGGGAATGAGATCCCATGGACCTAATAGACTCAGAGAGGAAAAATATCAATAAATATCCAGTTTATCTAATTTTTATTGAGATTGAGAGAGAGAGAGAGAGAAAAAGAGGGGAGTACGGAATAGGCATATGCCATGTTTAAATACAGTACCAAAAGGGCGCCATACTTATGAACCTTTTGCATAAGGTAGTCTGATTTAAGCCGAAAATAGAAGTATTTTCAGACAACATACAAGCACGTTGCAAAAATTGATAAGAAAGGATGTTCATTTTCTACTAAATATTCTAAACGGTAACAGATTACTTGTTACTGTAATTCCAAGTAGAGTTATGGGATCTTGGTAATGGGGTCAAATTCTTTTACTTCTGTATAGCTCATTGATCAAAAATTATACACGATAAAGATGTAACGGTTGACTCAGCAAATAATATTGCTGTTCACTTATTTAACTTCACGTTGTATCCTCTACTCTTACTTGTAAGCGTATTGTAATGAGCTAAATATTGGTTTAAAAACAATATTAATAAAAATAAATAAAAAATTACAAATTTTAAAAAACATTCTCAGTGACAGTAGGACAGGTACCGGTAATAAGTTGACTTTGAAGAGTGGGATATGTTTATTAAAAGTGTGACTATCTAAGCTTTCTGCTTTATAAAATTTGGTGGAGAATCTAAACAATGTAGACTTTACCCTTTATACTGTAGCAGGTAATCTTTGAACATTATATGAAGATAAATGCATCATGGACAAGTTGATTTAGTTAAAGTAGTAGATTCTTTGCCAGAGATTGGTGGGATGACAATTAAAAAGCCTGTTGCTCAAGAATTATGCTTTTTATTAGAAGATCTAAGCTTTTGTAAATGTCCATTTAATTTTGACTTCCCATCCCTGATCAAATTAAATCTGCTTTCGGTCGTAACACATCAATATTACTCATAAAAATAACTTATAACCTTCAATAAGTCTAGCAACTTAAATTAGAAGTAAATCTTATTAGTAGGTAATATCCCTTCGATTGCTAAATTTTGGTAGCAAAGCCAATCAAAAGAACGTAGATCAATCAGAATCTGGCATTTGTCTCGGTATAATGACAGATTCCATGTTGTTTCGATGTTTAAGATCGACACATTGCCGTGTTTATGAATAGTCGCAACCTATAATCTTTTGCAATGTCTTTTCATTATCTGCAAAAGATTAGAGTTTATTTGACTGCAATCATATTAGACCGTTGCTTCTCTTGTAATCTTCGTAACGTGTCTGAGGTTTTCCCGCCATATTTTATTGCAGAGATCTATCGAATCGCCTTATAGATTCCTGTTAATCTGTGTGAATTTGTTTAAGGTTGTTTTTACCTTCTGTCTTTACAGGCCGAGTTTATAAACCGGCCGGTTGGGTTAGAAAGGGTAGGCAGTATATGTTGTACATGAGCTGTGATTAGTCAAGGTAGGTTAGGCTTAGTTGTAAAACAAGGGGTTACAAGCATAAACAACATGAACTATTTCTTTCAATTTATAATGCCCGAAACATTTATAAATAGCAAGTATCCTTTGTAATTTAGATTTCAGTGGTGTATTGTACCATCAAGTCACCGGAGATGCACTAAAATTACGCAGCAGAAAGTCAGTTTCGCGGGAGCGATTTTTCCCTACTTTTAACCCATAAGAAGTGATAGGCTGTTCTCTGGATTTACAACGTAATCTTATGTCGTTACAATTTTATATAAACGATAACCAGCTTGACAATATGGAGCCTTCGTATCAGTCGCAATAATCGACATTTTACCTTAGCCATAATGACCCAATTTTCAAAGGATTTTTCTTCTTCTTATTTACTTCTTTTTATAAAAAGTAAAGAAAAATATTACTCATTGCCGCCGTCCGAGAGTAAAGAAAGTCTTTGCAATATCAACAAGGCGGAAAATAAACAGCATGATGTGTTTCATCGACTGTACATACTGACAAAATTTTTTAATAAAAAACGGCGAGAAACGACCCATTTTTTAAATTCCAATATCACTTAATTTAACAGAATATAACATTTATTACTCTCTTCATCATAACTTGAAATCCAAGGATATGTTACAGTTGCATGTTTAGATGAATTTTTTTATGACGTGATCAATAAACACAATTTTTCTAGGGTAGATATATTTGCAGCATCAAACAACATTTTCATTTTCAGTGAATTAGGGTTGACAACAAAATATTCAATTGTTATAAATTTGGCTATTCTTTGAAGTAAGTACATTAAAAAAGATAATGGAATCTATCTCCAGTTTCATCTGAAGTACACAATGGCACAATCGGTCGTTTCTATCAATATTTTCCCAACTTCCTTTTATTTCTATTGGTTACCTGTCATTTAAATTTCAGAATTTACCAGTGTAACTCTAAATTTAATAGCTAATTTTAGCAAATAATTCTCAAATTCCAAATTTATATTAAACATACGATACATTTTTCCATTTTTGACTATTTGCAATTGTTTCACTCCAATTGTGTGTGGACTGGGGCTACAATATATTGAATAAAAAAGATTTAACATTCATACCATTGGGAATGTATTATATATCCAAATCTAACTCTGACCGACTTCATCAAGTTTACTTTTTACAGATTATATCTATATATGTTCATGTAAGTTCGTATGTACAAGATTAAGTCAAAACGTGTAAAAAAATATATAACAATTTTCTTTTCTCCTATAAGAATGCTTTTCCAGAATGAGGATATTTTCACAAATGATATATAACATGAAATTGTGCATATTAAGATCAAAATAAGGAGTACACTGACTAAATCTGTCAAAATATCCAAAAATTGTTTAATCAGCCTACGATCTATCGGTAAATACAAATGGTTATTTCTAACTTTAAGTTAAAATAAAACCTTTATTGCATTGTTAAAAAATGGTTTGTGGCTTCCAGAAATCTTCGAGTTTAGAGAATATTACTCACAAATATGTGTATTCATGCACAATTTCTGTAAGTTCATTTCCTAACTTAAAATTACATTTGCTTGTTTTATCCCTTTTTTCTGAGTATTTTTAAAAATTATTTTGTTTGTGTTTATTTTCAATTACCATCACTCGTAAAAATCACAGTATTTAAAATATTTCCCATTAAAATTTCAGTTTCAGTTGGCATCGATCATGTTTTGTCTATTATCATTTGTTCTTGATTTTTAAAAATCCTACGTGCAATTTTCATAGTTCAGTCTAGCGAGTTAATATTCATTTCGAAACTATTATTTAAGTTCTGTTAGGAGTAGATACAAATTTATCGATTTTAATTAGTAATGTACTGGTATTTAAAAAGATTATTCGTTTTATTATAAATATTGTTCATATTCGTTTTTTTATAAATATTGTTCAATGTATTTTTCACACTGTTATATGCCGGTTGCAGCAATTAAAGGGTTTATTTGAAAACTTCAATAACATCAATATTAATATAATTTACAGCTTTATCCCTTTCTATAGCTCGTCAACGCACGTGGTTTTGGGGTGTTTTCATTCTCATAGCATTGCTTTAGCATTATTATTATCACTATGAATTGTTGAATGAAATGCTAATTTAACATGATATTGCACAAGTGACATCAGACATAAAGTTGATCGCATTAATAAACTTCAAAATTCTTAATTTACTTTAAACCTAAAGATGCCATGGTATTGTCAATTAGAAAAATACTATTTGAAGTGCACTTTCCAACCCCTTTATCTTCACACAAATGTCCATTGACTGTAATTATATCATTAATATTACATAACTCAATGATCTAGCCCCGATAGTATTTGTTCTCCCAGTGCCCCGAAAAACTATATTTGCAGAAATATTGAGCTTTCTTAGATTTTCTTTAAAATTCCCAAACTGTCTAGCACCAGCATCAAAACCAAAAAAAGTGCAATGTCCTCAATAACATGAAAATCAACAAGTGAACAAACCTGGCATTAAAATCTCCATTCCACCATACATCATGATAGTCCATGAGTTCATTCCCCTTGGAACTGATAGAGCATATCTTTCTTAAAATAGTTTAATCCTTCTAGTGGAATATGCACAACAACCACGATTACATCTTTCTGTATATTGCAGAATTCCACTGAACGTATTGACATTCTGTCTGAATTTCTAAAAATGTAAGCTCTCCCCACCCCCCTCGCTCTGTCTCTCTCTCTCTCTCTCTCTGAAAAATGCACCCCAACATCTCCAGATATTTTATCATAAGATTGACTTAGTATTATATACAAATATTCAACAAATCCTTTAAATTATTGTAATTCTGTTGAGGCTTCAGCCGACTAAAAATTTGTATAATTTGTTTTAGTTTATTGAAATTTTCTACATTATTGTGAATGTTGGGATTGCAGGCGTCTCCAGAATACTTAGAAATATAGATGCTGGTCCTACAATCGACGGTGTCCTTCAAAAAGACTCTTTCGAATTTGATGCTGTTTCATCTGTATTTTCAGAAAAATTGTTATCGACGTGTGATTTTTCACTCTCTTGTCTTTCTTTATTATCGCAATCATAAAGTTCTTTAGTCACAATGTTATTCCATCATCAAAAACTGACATAACATGGTCATATTTTTGGGGGTAGTAAAGTGTTCGAATTGTCAACAAAAGGATTTTTTTCGCGATTAATATTACTGAAAGCATGATTTGGAACACCGAGTAATATGAAGTCAACATTAATATTATTCTTTATATAATTATAAATATTTATGGCGGTATGATTTACGTATGCTAATGAATAATACTGATCGTCTATGCCACAAAGAGAATGAGATTTAAGCGTTTGTCTGAAACGGACTTCCGAGTTGGGTAATGATTTATTTTCTTGTTGTTCTAGTCTCTCTCTCTCTCTCTCTCTCTCTCTCTCTCTCTCTCTCTCTCTCTCTCTCTCTCATTGTAAATAAAATTTGTAAAAATGTAAGTTTTGAAATCAAAATTGTTTCAGAGCACTTTTAGAGTGAACAATGACTACTTGAAAAGTTGGAAACTGTATTAAGAGATGGCGTGGACATGTTCCCGTGATTTACCTATCATTACGATACTGTTTGACAACATGAATGAATTACTAAAATTAATAATAAAAAATCTCAGTTAATTTTTATATTCAACTGAGGTTTAAGTAACCTTTCCAACATTAAACAATGAACCGCGATGCATTGGACATTGTTTCCTGAAATTTTTCTACGTTGAAAAGTCAACAGCTGTTCATTTGCGTTGTTTTATAAAGCGAACTTTCACTATGCATCTTGATAAATGAACCGCAGTTTACTTTAAGAAGGATTTCATTATGATCCGCGGATTATTCAACACTGTTTCGTGAACCTCAGTAATATTTTATATCATTAACCACAGCTCAATTTTCAACGTTGAATAATAAAACGCGTGTAAATATAGCCGTTTATGTGGCATAATTTAAAAAACTGCTGCCTTTTTTCAGGGTTGAATGATGAAGCATGGGGTCAGTTAAAAACCGCGTATCACGTATTTAATGAGCCTCTATTTTGTTGTCGTCAAGTTTTATAATAAAACGAATGTTATCTAACAACCTTGATAAAAGAACTGCGGCTCATTTGATGGAAAGTTCATAAATATAGGTAAAATATTCAACATTAAATAAGGAAGCCTGCAGCATATGGCAACGTTAAATAATCGTTTGTAACTGTACAGCATTTAATAAGGAAATGCAATTCATTTGACAACGTTTCATGAACTACGTAAACATTCAAAGCTAAATAATCCATCTAGGATCACTTTACAACGTTGTAGTATTAAGCGTGGTTGATATAAACAAGTTTATTTTCAGAGGTACAGTTTATTAAAGTTTAATAATGAACTGCAGGTCATTTGAGAACGATGAGTAATTAACCTAAGGCTCAATTTGCTTCCTGGTTTAAGCGCTGGTGTTTCAACTAAGGTTCATAAACAATGGTAAGGAGTCAATGCTAAATAATGAACCGCGGGTCATGCGACAACATAAAATTATGAACTTATTGTGCAGCCTTAAATAATGGACTGAATTCATTTGACAACGTTTCATAAGCTACAGTTAACATTCAAGACTAAATAATGAATCAGTAATCATTGACAACGTCGAATAATCAAATGCGGTATATATGACAAATTTAATAACCTCGGTACAAATTTTCAGCGTTGATTAATGAAACCGCGAGTTACCTTAAATACTGAACCGACGATTGCTTGACCATCTTGAGAAAACTAATTAAGGAACAGTGGTTTATATGACTTAGTTCCATGAAAAATGGTTAAATATTTATTGTTCATTTAAGAACAGGGCACCTTTTAAACAACGTTAAAACATCAACTCGTATCTTTTTCTATATGACATAATCATCTTACATTTTCAAGATGTAAAAAAAGTTATATTGATTACGTTATCTGTTTGATTTAATGTTTAGATTACGTTCGAGAGCAATTTAGTTCTTTGTGAATGTATGCCATTACATGATCACATCACTGTATGGATGTTTTCATTAACCATCATCATCAATCTAACTTGTACCGACCACTTAATTAATTGAACTCTCCCATGCCGTGGGATCCATTCATCTACGATTTAGTTGCGGAATAGGAAATTTGACATTAAAGAAAAAATCTGACAGAATTATTAATCATAAAAAGATTAAAACAAATAGTATCCGAGGAAAAGAACGTCAGTGTGAGGAAAAGAACTTTAAATTCGTTGTCCGCAAGTCATTGTCCGAATGCTCTCAAATTTACTTTACTGAAAATCTTTAGCTAAATAAAAATGTTTAAAGTCACAATCATGCGTGTTATACAAACAGTCATCGAGATATTAGTGTTAGATGGCATTCAGTTATTGTTATTTTTGCTGCTGTTATTATTATTATTATTGCTCTTATAGTTTATCTGAAAATTTTGAAAGTCACATCACCTTCGTATTCTGCTGAAAGTCATCGAGATATTCGTGCGATAAAGCATATGTTCATTGATTTCGTGTGAAGTGATTTATAAAGCGTGTATCTTATCTGATTATAAGAAATCAAATTCCTTGATGGAACGAAAATAAATGATTATCGTCATCCCAGAATCAATTTCCTTTGTATGATAATCTGTTTGATGTTACTGTTACGGTATGCCTCTGTATGATAATATGTTTAATGTTACTGTTACGGTATGCCTTTGTATGATAATCTGTTTGATGTTACTGTTACGGTATGCCTCTGTATGATAATATGTTTAATGTTACTGTTACGGCATGCCTGTTTAGGGAATGCATTCGTTATGGCAATCTCGTACTACTTACAACTTAGACTCCCATCTAAGATAAGCTTATGTAAGGTACGAGGACCAAGTCGATTATAGTGTAAGCATGTCGTTACAGTGATTCAACATGGGTTTCATGTTGTTGGGTTTTTTTAATTTTTCAAAATTTATATATATATATATATATATATATATATATATATATATATATATAACTAGTGTGCTTTCTTTTATTTTCCTGAGTATTCAGTGCATTTCGTGGTCATGCGAACAAATAAAATCACATTTCGTCGGTCTTTTCATTCGTAGACTGGGAACGGGGTACTAATGTTTCCAGAGAAGGATAGTTGTTAATTGGGTCTTTCAAAACATAGATATTAGCAACCAAGAACTACACGAAAATTAGTATTCACGAAAAATACTGAATTCAGAGTATATATTTCGTTTTCTGTTAATCATGCATTTTAAGTAAAACCCAGATATTGTAACATTTAATAAGAATACATTTTATTTTAACGAATATATAAGGAAGACAAAATATATGATAGAGTATGTACTTACAGCCATCGTGTGCCAGTTTGCAAGTCTTATTACTTTAAAATGTGAGTCTAATGCTGTAATAAAGTGTTTGTCAGTAGCGGTATAGTACGTGTGCTGAATCAGAGTATGCAGCGGATACAAGCATGATGTATGCAGTTAGGTTATATATACAAGGCACATGGCAAATACAGCGTATGCAGTGCATAAAAGCATGATGTATGCAGTTAGGCTATATATACAAGGCACATGGTAATTACAAGACTGCCAGAAATCGGTACAAAATCCTTGTGACAAAAGCTGCTAATGATAGCATCTAGAAGATAATATTTAAAAAAAATCATATTTGTGAACAATGGATGAACTTTAGGGAAAAGAGAAATTTGGTCATTTGTCAATAATCAAACATGCTTAACTATAGGTCTACACAGATCTGACGACCCACCGTTTTCAAACATGGGTGAGTCCATGTTTTTGTCAACATGGGACTTAGCTGAAATTAGTATGTAAATATCACGCCCTTTACCGAGTTAAGTACTTAATAAGCTTGATAATAAATTCATGGAAATAAAAGCGTGTGTGAACCTTGAAACATTTACACGACTCTATTGGGGATTCATCTTTGCACACGGATAGCCAACACAAATTGAGCATTATTTACACGCGCAGAAAAGCGTACCATCCTCTTCAGGACTATTCAATATTTCGTTTCCATAAATATGTCTATTTTTTTTTTACAGAACTCTATTTATAGATCAGTTGTTGCTATAAGTATAACCTATAGAGTTACTGTTCTTATTACACAGAATCATATTTTCATGGTATCTGACACGGGTGATGTTCATGACATCTTCAGTGTCAATTACAAATTATTACATGTCGCATACAAGGAAAAAAAAAAGCAATAGTGAATTCTTGCAATAGAAAAAATAACCAAAGATTTGTTTTTCTGAAATTCACATGACAAATCGTTTACTTTGTGTTATAGCTATATAGATGAAAATGTGAAAAATATAATAACTTCGCTTGCAGATTGTGATGCAGATCCTCTATAGAGGATTTAATCAGGTTTCAGATAGTCTGGATCCGCTTGGCCACTTGATTTTGTTCTTTGACTAGTACTACACTAGCATTCAATATTTTCTGGTGCAAAATTGTATTTTAGAAATCATCAGTTTTGTCACTAGAGATTTCCCTAGGGTCGCAAAAATAATATCTTTCTTGGCACATACAAAATGTATTATCATAAAGTTGCAGAAACTGGGGTATCTTTGTCCTTCCTTGATGATCACATTTCTTAATGTTGGACGGACTGATAATTATCGGCCGTCTGGCCATTATAAGAATATCGAAGGTCTTATTTGCCCGTTGGAATAAAATGTTTATCCCACAAGAACTATTCAAATTCAGGTACTGATTGAGCAATTTTTGTTATTGTGTCCTTCGTTTTAATGATAAAATGCATCAAAGAGGGAAAGTTACATATATTCGCTTTGAACAGAAGTATTTTTATACAATTTTATTGACGATTACCTCACCTTGAACAGAATGAACAAACAACTGTTGTGGGAGCTAACCCGACATCAATACATTGGTGGAGATTGAAAATAACCATCTACATTCGACCTAGGCTGTTATCAATCAATCAATCAGTCATATTTATCATTGAATGTTGATTTTAATCAACCTTTTAATGCATGCAACCTATCATGCACGTGTAAACTGTTGAGCAGTTCTTCATCGTCGCAGAACATATCAAGACCTAACGCTGACATGTGAACTGAAATAAAGGAAAGAGTACTAAACGTTCACAAATAAGGAATATAATTATATAAAATAAGGTACCTTTTTAAAAAATCAGTATTATAAGTTATTTGATACATACTAATGTATTCTAAATACTGAATCAGCCAATAATCGAGGACAAGTTTCTTTGCAAATTACATATGTCAAATGTCGAGTTTCTTTGTTATACTATTGGATTCACAAAGTGGTGTCTTCTAAACGACAAATCATTTGCCAAATAATTATAAAATTGAAGCATTGGGATTGTAACACCGATACTTTCTGCCCTGTTGACATATAGAGGAGTATTTTTTGTAATCTTGATATAAGTAATAGATAAAATGTTATAAAATGTCTGATACAAGGTAGAAGCCAATTGAATTTTGCTAAGTAAGCATTATCTGGCTCTGAACTGAAGCTTAGGACTAGCATTACAAAAGATGAGCTGTCTCTAGTGAAGCCGTCTAAAAATCCTGGATCAGACAGAAATAAAGTATTGTCGTCATCGTAATTCAGTTAAGTCCTTTGAAATAATTATCATTCTATTTGATTCCCCAGAGATGCGTGTCTTACTCTATAATAGGCATAGCAAATGTCACCGTCATTCTCATGTAATTTTATGGCTTCCATTCTTGTTTTAACGTTTATACATGCTTTTTTCAAAATTGTAGTAGACGACGATTTTGCAAGTGTCGATGGATGTTACCACTGGCGCAAAAACAAAGTAATTGAACATTTACAAAAATGAGAAACAATATTTGAAGCATTTTCAAATCAAACCAGGCACTATTTTTTATAACATGTACATACATCCTTTTCAACCTTTATTACACGGTTTCTCTTACGAAATAGCTAAGTAATTTGGAGGGAATATCAGGACAACCGTATGGTAGTATACACTGTGTCAGACTATTGATATAGTTACTATGTCATGTAATTCTGATGCAAATGGCTATACAATCAATATTTATCTCCTTTTTCATCAGCAGTCACGCGGTTTCAGTAGTCTTTGATAGAAATATGCATGCCAAATAAAGACGGATCTTTCAGAATTTGGAACGTGTTCATACATATTTAATATAACAGTAATAAACAAAAGCAGCCTTAAATAAAGCAAGAACTGTAAGGGTCAAATAATTAGTTGCAAGACCAGCTGAAATTGCAATTTGCTTACGTTTATAATACTTAAACATAGTAACAATGCATTTTTATCTCCCTATCGATCAATCGCAGTCTCTACATGTGTGTATGAGTGAAGTATGTATGTATGTATGTATGTATGTATGTATGTATGTATGTATGTATGTATGTATGTATGTATGTATGTATGTATGTGTGTATGTATGTATGCATGCATGCATGTATGTATGTATGTATGTAGTGTAGACATGCTTTTCCTAGCGCATTATACATTTTCCACCGACACACTTGTGTAAGGGATACGACAAATCCAACATAAGAAACTAAAATCAGTAGCGCATTATAATATTTTCATCTACTCAGCCGCGTAGACATACGATATTACGTTGAAACACATCTCCACTGGAGATGACAACACTAAAAAATAATATATACATTGCAGAAACGCAGCGAAGAAAAAATATTGATCATATATATATATATATATATATATATATATATATATATATATATATATATATATATATATATATATATATATATATATCTCTTTACGTGTAACTTTGGTGCTATCACTAGTGCAAGTCCGCTACCGAGTTTAACACTAATTTTCAGTCTGTGCGTAAGCAAATGGTTCAAACTGTACAAGTTACAGGAAATCAGTCTAGCTTCTGGAAGAGATACTGTTTGTTAACGTTCGACTTGACAGTAAAAATATATCGTCATAAAATACTTTGAGCAGGATTTTACATTTCTTTTAAGTACAACAAAAATTTAAGTTACTTGTCTTTTATTTGTCAACTAAATTGGATCGTAATTGTTGAGGATTCAAGCGGTAAATTTCTGAGTCGATGACCTACACTTGTATTGTGCCTTCTTACGATTTAAGATAAAGATTTTCTTCTTTGTTTGTTTGTTTGTTTTTTGGAGGTGTGGTGGTGGTGTTTTTATTTTGTTCTTTTATTGTTTGTATTTTTGTTTATATGTGTTGCTTTGATTACCATAGTAAAACATATAGGCATGAGGATATTGAGCAGGATTTTAGATTTAATTTGGAAGTATAGCAAGCTATCAGCTGTTTATAATTTATTTGTTAACTAATTAGAATCCTAGCTGCTGAAAACTGTATATAATTCAAGCGATGAATTTCTGAATTGATGACCTATATTTGTATAGCCTATGTCTATTTTACCATTCGCTGCTTATTACCATTATATTTGATTTATTTATAAATTCTTAAATATAAAACATACATATAGTTTTTTTTAGTTTTTTTTATTAAAAAAATGTTAGATTATCAAGGAAAATGGAATGAATGGACAGGTATTTCCTACATAGTTGGTTTGCTACTGATGACGTCAGATAAATCAATACATACAAAGTGAGATTTCATCCCAAAAAAAGAGAGTGTACATTGTACACCAATTTTGCTACTGGGTTTTCTCCTCTATACAGGGTGCATATTTTCCCCGTGAATGAGAATGTATCCATTTTGCTACAGACTGTTTTCTTCTTTACAAGGTTAATTGCTCCTCCACGTCAGAAATAATATAATTGTCAAAATGTATTATTCTCCATCTTTGTATTTTTCGTATGCTTCCTTGACAGCAATGTCTGCATGCCACTGGTCATCCGCGTGACTAAAATAAACTCCTTTGTGGGGAAATATCTTTCTTGCTTGTTTGTGCAATGTGTAGGTAGACTGTTCAGTTACCATTTTTGTAATTCACTATATTCTATTTCGTTTTGTCTTGTTTAATTTGTTCCCAAAATCGACTGCTGGACTTTCATGATCGTGGTAGAGATGTCTTAAATACTTTGATTTATCTTGCTCTTCAAAGTCTTAGGCGTCAGTCATTAAAAAAAGCATCCAGAGAATATATTATGCTTGACAAATTGTTTAGAGTTCTTATCATCAGGACGACCGTCTTCAACAGCTACTTTTCTTTGCAACAATATGCAACGTTTTCTAAACAGCTACTTTATATACTGAGTCACCGTGTAACATTTCAATCTCCTTGTATTCTTTTTATGTTGTAAAGTTTACTAGATCTATAAGATGATCTGTAAAATATAACTGAAAAACAATGTATATTCTTACCCACATGAAATACATACTTTACTCTTTCCTCACGTTGCACTGATTTAATCATCTTGCTATCTGGGTTCGTGCTACTTATTTCCATGTTATCATTAAATGTAATCTGTAAATCATTATTTTTCTAAAGAATTGCAGGATATCTGTTTGATGTTTGAATCTACAAATTAACACTTTTATTCTTGTGTAAGTTATTTTGTAACACAACTTGATTTGACCACATTTTTATCCCGTCCAGACTTGTAAACCAATTGGTATCATCTCTTCATACTGACATTTTTGCTTTCATGTTAATCTTACGAAACATTTAAATAGCCTCTCTGAAATCTGTTGAATTCAGTACAGTGTAGCTTTGTGCCATTACTTATACCGTGTACGCAATTTAAGTTATTATTTAGTGTTTGCTGCTTTTGTGCGCCAACATTTTTGAATTATTTTTTGTTTGTTGTAGTTTTGTCATCTTCGATGGAGAAGTACTTCAGAGATACATCCTATCCCTACACGAGTGGGTTGATGAAAAATATATTACGCTAGTGAGCTAATATTTTGGATTTCTTGTATTTGTTGTTGTCGTATCCTTATACGAGTGTGCTGATTCCAAAAAATATACTGCTCAGGAAATTCCATGTCTACAATACGAGTGTCATGAGACCCTACTTTCGATAGTTATTTGTCCAATCATATAAATTAGTTTCTCCATGCAGGATTTCGCCGGAATGTTGGCGAAATATCCTTGATTTTATATTTTATCTTGGGAAGATTCACATCCTAATTTTGATGTACATGCATGCAAGTTAAAGGTTACACATCGCTGTCACTTCATTTCGAGACTTCCCTGGAAATCGGTGCAATAACTAAAACTGAAGTACCAAACCATTATTATCATCATTTTCTATCTATCTATCTATCTATCTATCTATCTATCTATCTATCTATCTATCTATCTATCTATCTATCTATCTATCAACTAAGGAGATCTGTAGTACAGTTCCATGATTTACAATATTTTGCAAACTTTTGTGCTGTCAGATTTGGCTGTATTAAAATGATACCCCATTAAGTCTTCTCACTACTTGGTATAATGTCAAGCAATAACAATGAACCCATTTATTGTTTAATAATATATAATTTCGATTAATAGTCACTAAAGAGTTTGCCTTACATAGGCACGAATTGTATTGCTGCCGGATTTACAATCTTAAATGTCACGATGCACAGAGCTACCTCAATTTTATCATCGCGAGTAACCCATATTTTATTCAGTACAAACTGAATAAAACTTAAAAATAAATTGATATGGTGCAGATGTTTTCTTGTCTGTATGTTGTTGTTTTTTCTCGGACAATTCGCTCATGTCTTAAATATTGAAATAAGCAAATACACTGATATGATTCTACTCCATCCTCTGTCCCTCATTGCAGCCCTTTTAAGGTGAATACAATATTGTTAAAGTATACTGTTGGTAATTTAATCGACTGGCGAATGGAAAAATGTATTAATTCAATGTTTGGCTCGCAGGAATGGTGGTAAACTTGTTAAAGAAAGTTACAATGCTAAATTGTTTTAAATTCTTTCTCTGCAAATTGTTTATTTTGGATTGCATCTTCATTGTGTAAAGTGAGGAAAAAGAGAAAAAAATTCTCGCATTCCTGGAGAACAATTTGGATATCGATTTTATTGAATACAACAAATTGGCCAAATGCCTCATGAAATTCGCAATTACTAATAATTGCAATGGACTCTCTCATGACTTTGATGTGAATGTCTGTTTGGTATTGTATTCCCCCGCCTGTAGGAAGAACATCTGATCGAGATTTAAATGCATTGATGTAACTCGTACAAAGTACTCCTACAGCTTTAATAAGAAGTAAATCACAGGCACACAGAGACACACACACAGACAAACACACATACACACATGCAAGGGCTGTAAGTTTCAATTTCATCTAGCAATATCTCAAAGCAATAACTAAGATCACTTACCAATTGACATCTAAAGAGACCATTATGGTAATAAACCTGGATGTTTATACTTGTTATCAGGTCCTTTGTATTTTTTACTATAAACACAGCCCATTTTCACAAGGGTTTATCATTATCTACATCAGATAAAAGTTTAACGAAAGCAAGTAATATTTCCCTGACATTTACATCACACTTTCAGAGGTCGTGAGACCCGCAGATAACTATTAATCGCCATCTTTAAACAAAGTACTGGAATTCCTGTACTTTTCTACCGATCATTCAACGCGCTGAATGTGAGGTTACCAACCATTTATTGCATTTAGGATGGGAGTTTTCCAGGCTTCATTTAAAAAAGTCGTTGTAAGAATCATGCCAAGATTGTGAAAAGACATCACTTACTTGCACCATCGTCTCTAAGTAAAGCGCTTCTGCTATTTGGCGATCCACTATACAGTTGTGTTAATTATCCCTACGCGTACCAGATCGGCAAAGAGTCCAACAGAACAGTTCCAAATACTTGACCCCTTCACCTTGTTTGTTGTGATGGCTTACTAAATTCCTACTGATATGTATCTTGTTTGCAATTTGAACTATTTAAAAAACCATTCCCAAAATTGTGTTAATATGTATTTTTGTAAAACGTAAATTTCACCATGCTCACTGGAACGCTGCCGTTGTCAAACTCTTCAATTTAATAGGTATGTATTTTTTGCATGTTGTCAAACTTCAATTTCGGAGGCAGGTATTTCTTGAAAGTAGTCCGGAATCCCATAATGCCTAACTTAAAGTGATCGGTTTTGAAAACCTTCGGATCTTTTGAAGCTTATGATGCTACTAACTAACTAATCAGGAGAGAGATAATTTAGAACTTGCAGCCCTGTGATAAGGACCCGCGAATTTAGGTCGGGTACTAGCCAAATTTTGGTATTTTCTATTGACAAGTGTGCTTTAGTTTTTCTTATAATGTTCTTTGCTGAGAACTGCCTAATATTTCTCACGATGAACATGTCTGTCTATTTCTAAATCCGTCTATCAGTGTCTGTCCGTCTATTCCTCGCTCACTTCCTCTTTTCAAATATGTCAGCTTGTTTTCGCAATTTATATGATTGCTGAAAGTTTGTACATCCCTTTTTTACCCTCATGATATTATAACCATTTTTATCCTACGTAACAGAGGTCAATAAAACTTGTTGGCATACATTTTCTGGTATCATTCTTTTTAAAAATATACTTTACATCTAGATTTTGCTATTTGTTTTATAGCACACTCTATACATTATGGATTAGTTACTGAAGAATTTGCTTTATTAGTATTATTTCTGGAGTTTTAGTCCCGAATATCATGATGCACACGTATACCTCCATTGTATCATCGCTAGCAATCCACGGTATTGTGTAAACCAAAATCACTGCACTAACGTGCAGTCTTTATATTGGATATAAATTATTCCCGTTAACGATTTATATTAATCATAAAATTCCGTATTGGGTTGAAGGTAACACTTTAAATGACACCTTAAACGGTATAGTGTCATTGACAGTGTCAAAAGTGTCTTTTATGTCGATAATTACAAGTCAAGTGATCATTTTGTTGTAACCACCGGATTTTATATTAAGCAGAAACCAGCAAAGCAAGCATCGAGGATATCACTATGGCAATTTGCAGATTAAAAGAAAAGAATTGCGACAGAAATAGAATGGCGTGTCTTTCGAAGAAAAGTCTTGAATCATTGACGTTCACAATAGTATCCGTGTGGACAAGGTACCGCTAGAGTAATTTGTTACATCAATGCCTGACAAGTTGGATGATGCATTCAGTTAGTAAGCTGCTTGACTGGTGAATCGATAAATTTGAATTCTTCAAAGCTTGACTCTCAGAAATGTTCCTTAAACTTGTTAAAGAACATTAAATTACGAATTCTCCTAAATTCTGCCTTTGCGAATTGTTTGTTTTGAATGTCATCTTGATTGTGTAAAAGAGAGAAAGTGTGAGAAAACAATTTTAAACATTGTCTCGCGTGCCTGGAGAACAATTTGGACAATCATTTTATCGAATCAATTACATATTTTTAACTAATATTCTCTACGGCGAACTGATGATTTTTCTCTTCATGTGTAGCGTCTCTCTCTCTCTCTCTCTCTCTCTCTCTCTCTCTCTCTCTCTCTCTCTCTCTCTCAATTGGTCTGTCTCAGAGTCTGTCTTTTAGTCAGTAACTCACTCTTTTCCAATGTGTGAGCTCTTTTCTCTTTTCCGCGATTTATTTTACTGCTGAAAGCTTGTAAAGATATTTTCAGTCTTGTGTTATATTTTTTCTTTTGCCACATAAATTTGATTGAGGGAAGTTTTTTTAAATATCATGCTACATTATATTTTATTTATTTGTTTAAAAAATACCATACATTATGGTTATTGTGTTTTAACTGTATCTCTTTTATCGGAAATTTCTCAGATTATTCCTCATTGCCATTATATAAGTGTCTTCTGCGCAACTTTTTCGCAGAACACCCCTGATACTTGTGCATATAATGACTTAAAAAGCGGTCGATTTATTCATGAAACCCCACTTCAGTATGAAATCAAAAACGAGTCAATTGATGTATCGTGTACATTATATTTGTCAAACTTAAATGAAATTAACTATTGACGTTAAAATATCATTCTTTATCCGAAGCAATATAAACTATTTAACCTTTTTATGTTAATTCATTTGTTTGCTATTTATAACCTATCAAGAAATTGGGTTTAAAGAGGTATTACCTGCAATAACGTGGTACCACAAAAATAGCATTTTCATTGTATCTTTCACTTACTGTTAAAAATCATGAACTCAGATCATTTACAAACAATAAAGTTGACGTTTAGGAAGGAAAGGTGGATGAAAATTCTTTTAAAACGTTATACGGATTGTAAAAACTATTTGTTTGCCCCAAAACTTTTTTACGAGGACACCATTCATCAGCCGCGCAGTAAGCATTTAAGCCATCGGTACACGTGGATACTGAGCCGTGGGTAGACCTGATAATGTTCAACGTTTAAAAGAGATCGAGTGAAATAAGAAAAAGACAAAGAATTAGGAAAGTACAGGATCACTGAAATGCCCTAAAATACTAGACTGGAGCCAAACGCAACGGCAAAGTAGCGAAATCTTCGTCGAATTGTAAGTGATTGCAATGAAGATTATACCAATGATAAAAGGTCTTTTAACAAGTCGGTTTATTTGTGTTTTGTGTGTTTAACGCCATTTTTTCAGCACATGATATGGCGGCCAGTATGTTTGGTGGAGGAGGAACCCTGAAAACCCTGAGAAGAACCACCGACCTATGGGAAGCTACTGGCAAGCTTTCTCACATACCCTGAAACTCGAACACACGCGGAGATACGTGAAATGTCAGTGATTTGTAAAGGCAAGCGCAGCGCATGAAACCACTCGGCCACCCGGGGCCCCGAACAAAACCGGTCTTAATACACATTTGCTTTATAATTAATATTCCTAATGACGATTTCGTTCACCTACTTGTCTAATGAAATACATACAGTTGTCTCAATGTGCCAACATTGATTGACCTACATTATCTATTCGTGTTGCTTTTTATTAGGGCCTGGTACAACCGATAGACAGGTATAGCGATGAGCATGCACTATTAATGGCTTATGTGAGCGAGATAATTCTGCCATACTTCGCCTGCATTATACATGTACTGCGATACCTTTTTTCTAGGGGACCAGTCCCCCTATGAATATTTCACTGGGAGGTCAAACCGACAGGCCATTCCAGTCGACCATAATTTTTGTCTTTTTCCGCTTGTATGTAAATAAGGACAAACACAAATTAATGATAACAAAAAGGGGGAGAAAAATCATCTCTCTGTTTTCTCCTACTCGTAATAATTTCTTATATATCTGGGACGCGCTCAGCCTAAAATAAATACTAGAGAGTAAGAAAATAATGTTATATATCACATGCGTAAATTGAAAATAAACCTGACGCCTTTTTAAGGGCTATTTGTAATGCACAATTCAGTACAGGTGGGTGGGGGATTATACTCTAATTGTGAAGAAATGGCTAAAAAAAATATGGTAATAGTGATGTTCCATTTCCTTCAATTAAGCATCCTGTAACATTTAGCACTGAGTTTGTGAAAGAATAACTTATAATAATAAAAACAATTCCATACCTTTTTGTCCACAAACTTTAATGCAGTGTACAGCAATACACTTATGAATAATTCATTTAGTGGAAAGGAAAAGTGGATTTTGTATTAAACTTTGAGAAACTGAACATAAGCTGCTTTTTTCTGCACATATTGTTGGCAAAAAAATGATTTTTTTTCAATCCTGAACAGCCTTGACAGTAGTTCCTAAAATAATATAGCGAAGTCTGTACTAGCCATATGCTGCATTTTATGATGAAGACAATGACACAATTGTATATCAATGACACAATTGTATATGTATTTTGGTGAATATAATAAGGAGACAATTTTCAACCCCAAACATTATGATGATCCCCAAATTAACTGTCAGGAATATTTTTTATATTCTTTGTTCATATGTCTTTCTCTACATGCTGTACATTTATTTATCCATCTATCTTACTATCTATCTATCTATCTATCTATCTATCTATCACGTTAAATCTTCTGGAGCACAATTGGTAATTTAGTTTTCCATACTTTACTAATTAATAATAATAATAATAATAATAATAATAATAATAATAATAATAATAATAATAATAACGATTTTATTTAAAGAGGGTGACACAATTAGTTCCATGGAACTAATCCTCCTCTGTGATGATATGCTCCAACTAGGTACATTGTGTATATACAGGACAAAAATTGTGAGACAACAAAGCGGAAGGTTTGAGGATTTATATTTTATGTTGTAATGTATTTATCAAATCGAACAGGTTTCACTTTTCATTCATTGAATTAGATTATAATTAAATGCATTTATATTTGTTCTTTCTCTAATTTCCTTTTGGGATTCTGTTCCAGATTAGTGATCCCGAATATTGAAAACTGTTCTTAAAGAGTTCTTTTTTTGGTTTTGGAATGCAAAGGTGGTTAACTGAAATTGATCTTAAATTGGTAGTGTTGTATTGTTTTCAACATGAAATAGTTCCTTGAGATATAATGGGGTCATATTGTTTGAAACTTTGTGCATAAGTTTAGCCTTTCTCAAAAATATTCGTTCACTTACGGTTCAAATTTTAATATCATTCATTGCATTTGGGATGTTATCAGCATTATCTAGGATGAGTATGCAAGTTCTTTTTGCAAGCGAAATAATTTGCAAATATTCTTGTTAGAACTGTTTCCCCAGATAACATTACAGTAGTCTAGGTATGGTTGTATATAGCTTTTGTAATATATTAACCTATGTTTAGTTGATAGATATGGCCTTATCTCGCTTAATAACCACAGACATGAATTGACTTTATGACATATGACTTGAATATGTTCATTCCATTGCAAATTGTTGTCAACCATCATCCCAAGGATTTTGTCACAGGTAACCATTTGTGGACAAATGTCATTCCATTTAGATTCAAATTGTTGTTTTTCAATTTTGCTCTCTTTTGTTGGGTAGTAATCAATTATACTTCAGTCTTGTACGTGTTTCCTTTCATGCCATTTTGCTTACACCAGGTATCTATTCTAAGTAAGGCTATCTCTAGGTCTGATTTTAGCTGTTAGAAATCTGATAAAGTGATGTCATCTGCATAGAAGTTGTACATGAAATACAGTTGCCTATTTTCAGTGGCAGATAATTTATGAAATGAGAAAGAGGAGTAGGTCAAGGATTGATCCTTGTGGTACTCCACGTGTAATTGGTTCTCCTTTAGATAAACTGCCATTTATTTTGATTATTAATGAGTCTTGAGTTTAAATCTCACTTTCTTGGTATCCTTGTAATGGGTTCAAGGCAAAATGTACAAATGTAAGAATGTAGTCTGATATTTTCCATTTATGATTCTTTCGTGAAAGAAAGTATGTGGAAACTCATCCCCAAATCACACAGAATATATGTGATGAATATCATGTTACACGACATTAACTGACACTGAAACACTTAGGGAAAAGAAAAGAGGCCTGGATCGTGAGTAGGTGTAATATATTTACTACTGTATAAGAAATACACGAAACATATTTAAGGAACAAGAAGCTTCAGGATTGTTGATAATGAACCATCAATTACAATGAATACACAAATTACAATGTGCAACAAACATTGTGCACTGTCTTCAGTCCGACCCTGTGGGTATTTGCACATTAAGCCACAATATGTAAATATATGTATACATTTAGTGATCCTGATAATAGCAAGTTAAACATGTTACTAACATTGGCCCTTGAAGTTTATCTGTATCCCAGCCCTTCCCTGGAACATAGCCCTAGTTCATAATGTGGAAACTATTGCAATTGCCATCTTATTAGCATATATGCATATATTAAGCATTAAAAGAAAAATGTTGAGACAGTGATAATACTGGCCATTGTGTCCAATGTAACTCTCTGGTACTTAGCCAAATTAAAGTCACTTGTAAATGACAGGGGCCTCTGATATTAATGTACATGAAAACATTGTCAGGTCTGAATGGTATAGCGGTAACACACCGACTTCACATATATGTGCCCATAGGTTCCATTCCAGTTCCATTCCAGACTCCAGAAAGAGGGAGAGTACAGTGGCAAGCTATCCATGATCTGTTAATTTCTGCTGTTACCATAGTTTCTTTCCATTGAAATGACTACACTATGACAACATAGGTGCTATTGAAGGTACTAGATATATCTAGGGGACGACAATTACCATGCCCAACTAGCCCTGACCCGTATAAATCAGTGTTAGGCCCATAATAGTGCTTATATCCTGCTTTCTAAAACACCCCATGTCTTAGCAAATGACTACACTGTACGACGATAAAATCTAACTTATCAAGTTTTCAAATGTCACACACAAAACAATATCAATAGCTATTTATCACAAATACCTAAATATGTTACTAAAGCACCACTAATATGTACGTAACTAATTGTGCCCATAAGTGTCAACTCTTTCCTTACACGTGACCTATACTGTAGAAACACACATGAATGTATACATGTTCATTTCATTTCTCCCGTTACCTTGCTGGTCGTAGGGGCGCCACTTATGACTTTGCGACAATCTCTCTCCATTTCGCCCTGTTCTCAGCTGCTCGTTGGGACTTTGCAAAGTCCATGCCTGTCCACTCTTTGATATTGTCTTCCCATCTCTTCGTCTGTCTGCCTCGTTTTCTCTTTCCTCTCACTGTGCCCTGCAGGATTGTCTTTGACAGGCCAGTTGAGCGTGAGACGTGACCATACCATCTTAGTTTGCGTTTCGTTACAGTGGTGAGCAGATCTTCATAAGGTCCAATTGCACCTTGGATTTTAGTGCGCACCTCCGCATTAGAGACGTGGTCTAAGTATGAGATTTGTAGGATCCTTCGATAACATCTCATCTCTAAGGCATGGATTCTTCTCTCTAGTTCTGCTGTTAGGGTCCATGTCTCACATGCATATAGGAATATGAACATGACGAGGGAGCACATAAGCTTGATCTTGGACCCAAGCGTGATGTTACTGTCTTTCCAAATATGCTTCAGCCTAGCCAGAGCAGCTGTTGTCTGCGCAATCCTGGAAAGAACCTCACGTTTTGAACCTTCATCAGAGGCGATAGCCCCTAGGTACTTGAAGCTTGTTACTGTGCTCAGCTTCTGTCCATTCACTCTTATTTCCTTTTGGATGCCACTCGGGTTGTTTGTCATTAGGTTTGTCTTTTCAGCGTTGATCTCCATCCCATATCTTAGTGATGCTTGATTGAGATGGTTCAGTAAGGTTTCCATTTCTTCTTCATCTCCTGCTAAGCCATCGATATCATCAGCGAAGCGCAGGTTGATGATTGTTTTGCCTCCAACACTGACACTTCCCTCTGGGTCTTCCAAGGCGTCGGACATGATCCTTTTCAGGTAGATGTTGAAGAGCGTGGGTGAGAGAAGGCGCCCCTGTCTGACTCCGACTGTGGTTCTGAACCAGTCTCCTATATTGCCATTGACGAGAACTGTACTAGTCGCCTTGTCATACAGGGTTTCAATAGTGCGGATTAGTTGTGCGTTTATGTTGTATATCCGCATGGTGGCCCACAAGGTTGCATGCCATAGTTTGTCGATATCCTTCTTGAAGTCAATGAAGACATGTCATATTCATCGTCACTGAGCATGCTTCGCTATACTTAGTTTAACATTCACAATTATTGATAATCGTAACATCCAACAGAGCTGTAATGACTACCTTCTTTTAAAGGATACAACTGCTCATATATCTCACCTGATCAGTTGTACTTCTGTGATTTTCTTCTATTGAACCACAATCTTGCCGTGCGGGAAGTGCCTTCTTACACACTAGCGGAAACACATCCTACATCTACAATAGTTCTCACACTTACAAGCAAAATTAATTTATCTCACATTTGTGTGTAAATATAACGTATCTTTAGGATATTTATCTAATTTTAAGTACTTTTCATTATCTTTGCACGTGTATTACGAACGTAGTACTGATAATACCGGATGATATAAAGATCAGGGGAATAATATTCACAGAACTACATGCGATGAAAGGAGAGAGGACAAGTAGTGAACTGTAAACAAAGAAATAAGTCATTTGATATTATGTATTTCACAAACGTTTAGGAATTGTCTTCGCCATTAACAGTACCGACCACAACTGCACAGTATATTGAAAGTTTGATAGCCATCGGGTTACAGATATGAGTGTAATATGACTCTCAGACATGGGACTGTATTGACTGGAAGAAGACCAATATGGCAGCCTCCATTACATGGCATTGTGATGTTTGCCACGTGCTGTGCACGTAATGCCTCATGTATATGCAAAATATAACGCTCGTTACATCTTGTTTAATCTTTATGCAACACGATAATTACAATGCAATAGCTCAATTCTATTTCAATGCCGTCATCTGTTGCGCGTAAAATACAATATCAAATTGCTTGTTTTAGGTCTTATAAATACCTTTACAGCAAAACGGATTGTACCTACACATTTCATTGACAGTTTTTGAAGTAAATAATGTAACATTTTCTATTTTTTACGTACTATACATAATATTTGTCTATACCACACCCATCCACCCTATTCGCATTATCAATAGTCCTTAAGTGTGCACTCAAGCTGAGGAGTTGTGTGAATACGAAACATACAATAAACTGTACATTGTCCGCAGATTATATTACATGCTGTTTACATACTGTAAAGAACGCAGAAAAGTGACTTTAACTAACATAAATTTATTTAGTGTGAGATTTGGATGCCCTTATGCTTAATGGTTGATACCACTCTTTTCATACTTATGGTGCATTGTTCCTCTCGTCCTTACCTTGTCTGCATGTGGACGAGATGATTACATATGTGTTGTTTCCTTGGAAACTGACTGACGTCATTAGTGTAAACAAACATAAAAATCAACAACAACAACAACAAAAAACAAAAAACAATCACAATATATTCTCAGTGGTTGCAGGTTACTGAGCTATCTAAGCTACAGAGGTGTCCTACCTTTTCCTGCAGTTGTCACGGCTTCTTTGGAATTCGGTGAAGCAACCGCCACAGATATGAAAAACGTTATGCTCTTTATTTACTAGGATATTGGTGCTATTTGTTTGCATTACAGTATACGTTGCGCTCTGGTCCTGGAATAGCAAGAGAGGGTTACATTCTGTTATTTCATTCATTCATTCATTCATATATGAATTTATTCATTTATTCACTCATTCATTCACACAACTGCAAACAACAAGAAAAAAGCTCAGATCTCAGACGGTATTTAAAATTCTGACTCATCTATGAAGTGTATAGAGCGCTGACAAATCTGAGGTGTTCAGGGTGCTAACATATATGTAAGGTGTTAAGGATTCTGACATATCTCTGAGATGCTTAGGGTTCTGACAAATCTATGGGGTGTTTAGAGTGCTGACAAATCTTTGAAGTGTTTAGGTGTCTGACATATCAATGAGGTGTTAAGGGTTCTGACATATCTATGAGATATTTAAGGTTCTGATAAATCTATGGGGTGTTAAAGGTTCAGACAAATGTATGAGTTGTTTAAACTTCTGACAAATCTAGGAGGTGTTTAGGGTTCTGTGAATCTATAAGGTGTTTAGGGTTCTGACAATCTATGAGGTGTTTAGGGTTTTGACAATCTGTGAAGTGTTTAGGGTTCTGACAAGTATATTAGGTATTAAGTGTTCTGACAAATCTATAATATGTTTAGGTTTCTGGCAAATATATGGGGTAATAACGGTTCTGGCAAGATTCCAAGTATGATTCTAATTATGACGCACATACTTGTCATGTAGGTGTCTAATAATTTAATAGATGACTCCATTACTGCACGTGGTTCTTGCTTTGCTCTTTTGCTGGTAGAGATTCACAAGGCAAGTTAACATTTACAATGACATCCCTTATTGATATTCCCCTTTCACTCAGGTTTTCCTGTTTGAAGATGTTCTATTATGCATTCCGGGAAGAGAGTCTTGTGTCGTAAGCGATCATCACTTTCTACATACGTTTAAAGTTTATAATGGAGCATGCAAATATTCTTTTCCTTGGATACTTGAAGAAACAGCGATCTTTACAAACTTGTACCAAACCATCTTTTTGCTGTTATAAAATCTCCTTCAACTCTTTAGTCTTCACTTTCCACCCTTGTTATTCAGGAATCTGTATCAGAAAACAAACGAAGAAAGGTTCATCACTGAAGCGACTGAATCCCAAATATAATGGAACCTTTAACTTGTTGTGTGTTTAATTGAAAACTGAACATATAATGTTGCATACCAGGCTTGTAGAAAGTGTAACTCGTAGCATAATGTATATCTGGTGTAATATTTGTTCTTCATACATTCCGAGAAACATATAATTTATTGATGTTAGTTCAAACATGTTCATTTAATCAACGCTCACTCAAGTGTAAAAAAAGTAATTAACTGTTTTGATTACAAATGCCGTTAAAGCCAGGGATATTACCTTCCAGTTTGTGTACATGAGATGCAACAGGAACCCAAGGCTAGTGTGAAAACTGGGTGTAGAGAGTTGGACATTTGGACGTATCATTTGATCTAACCGTTTTTTTAAAGTTCAAAAACAGTAGATACACTAGGATATACACTAGGAGCTTTTAAGTAAATCCCAAGATTCATATTATATAGCCTAGACAGTCATCTGGACAGTAACAGTCTTATCATCGTTGCAACTGGATTTAATACATACTGGTAAAACCAAGAAAAACTTGATAAGATCTAATCCATCAAATCAGTTAAAACATTATCTTCACGTCCTTATATTAACTTATGTATAATATAAACCGTTGAATAGAATGACTTTATTCAGATTATGTTCTCATATGTTTTGCGCCCCGCGTTCCGCTTGCTATTTGCTGAGGTTAAATATTCAAGGAATATGAGTATACTAATCCATTCAGATAACAATATTGTACACTTAAATTGACAATCACCGTGGATTTAATACATATATGTATTATTGCTTGTTTTCTTTTGGTTTTTTTATTTGTTTGTTTTGTTTTGTTTTGTTGGTTTTTTGTCGAGCACATCTTCGTCTTGTAAAATTACAGTCGTTAAGAAGTATTTTTTTTAATGTCGATAACAACAGACAATGACTTCAACGAACTTGCCAAATGGCGTTTGCATTCGTAAATTGAGATTTACGGGGATGAAATGCCTCATGAAGTGAACAAACAATATATCAATGGTCAGAATGACATGGGTTTCCTATACTTGTCGGAACTGAAACGGAGCTTGTTAAAAAAACATCGATATTATCCTCACAAAATGCTAGAACAACCCTAATTAGAAGCTAATCATATAAGTAAGTAAACTACGCCTGAGTAGTAAATTAGTCTCAGCTTTGTCCGGCAGCAGACGTGAAATCAATATAAAACTAAAATGAAGTGGGATCTGACAGCTGATGAAGGCATAACGTATAGATTCCGTATGTTCTGGCCCGAGGTAGAGTGAATTAACGCAGGTTACTATTGTAGTAACTTTTCATTATCTAAACAATGAGTTCAGCGGAAAACCAACGTTTTTGGTTGTCGATAATATTGCATTGTTTATTATTAAAACAGATGCATTTAATTTGATTAAGCTCACTGCGGATAACATAATACTTCTCTTATAACTTACTTTTCGTCTTTCGTCTGTCTGCCTGTCTGTCATTTGCTCTGTCTATCTTTGGTAGCAACTTTAAAGTTTATAAGAAACGTGGAGTTATTCTTTCCCTGGAAAGTAACATACACATAATTCTTTACCAACTTGTACCAAAAGAAATTACTATTTAAAACATGTCTCATTAAGTTCTTTCGCTTCACTTTCGAATCATGTCACCAGCATTAGAATCGAAATTAAAGCAAACCCTAAATTTGATCACGCATTGCCAAATCTAATTAAGCATTTGATTCCCTAAGATTAGCTACAATCTGCAATGTTTAGGATGCACATCTGACTTGTGTAAAGGGTAATTCCAGAACACCATGTGCATTCTGCACGATAATTTTCTGAGTAATGGCGGAAATTTATTTCATTTATCGATCTTAGATCAAAGATATTAATTTAATCTGTGACGTCTTAAGTATAAATTGTAACTGGCTGTTTTGGTTACCTTGTCAGCAATGGAGATTAGTAGATTACCTTCTAGTTTGCATAAATTAAATTAAACAGGAACACGAGAATTGTGTCAAAACATGGTGGGGAAAAGAAGGGAGTTTACACATATTGTCTAATTAAATTTTATTCTTAACCAATAAATAGACAGATTTTCCCGACCAAATTAGTTAATCAGAGGTCTTCAGCACGAATTGGCTCTCATGACGCAAAATAGGACTGTCTTTCCGTCGGTCATTTTTTTTTTTTTCCTTGTCTTTAATTTGTCGTCGCTTCCTCTTTCAAATATAGATACGATCGTGTAGGCAATATATTGGTTTGCTCAAACTTTGCAGAAAACTCTTTTTGGTTCCTATGTAATTGCTTCATTGAAAACGTTGCTACTTTTCTCGGCATAAATATGCCAAAGTCACAATTTTGGGATGTCATTCTACAGCAGGCGTTTGCTATTCGTTTATTAGACACTAGTCGTTATAAACATCAGAGTTCAAACAATATTGTTTCATTCGGAAATTTCTAAGACTATACATTACTAGTCATTCGAGTTGTATCCGGCCAACCTTTTATAATCTGTTCAAAAACGGACTTAAAATTCATGAAACCCATAAATTCGAATATCAATAAAGCGAACTTACTGCACAATATATATATATATATATATATATATATATATATATATATATATATATATATATATATATATATATATATTATACATCTGATAAACTATCAAGAAGTTGAACTGAGTGTGCACAGAGGGAGGCTGGGGTGTTTTGTGAAAAAGGGGCTTATTATCCACATACTGTAAACCCTAAAATGCAACATAACAACAACTATAAGTTTATTCTGTGTTGAATTTGGATGCCCTTGTGCTGAATGGCCTATAGCTACATTCCTGCTCTTGATAATGAGTTATCATTACATCTTTATGGTATCTTAGGAATATCCAATGATGCAATACTAAACACACGCAAGCAGTAAAAATAATGTATTCTTTGTAGTTTCAGCATCCTTCTGAAAACAATAACTGACTCACTTGTCTAGATGACACTGGCATCCTATATTTGCCATCATTTGTTAGGGCTTCTTTGGAATTCTACAGCAACCATGAATCTAAATATCATATTTATACTCGGAGTTTTTCTATTATATTACTGTATTTTTTTCCTTTTCGTACATCTTCGACTGTATTAGAGGTTTTGGAGTGAACGAAACACAGAATGTTCATTTTGTTCATTTAACTGATTGATAAATTTAACACACTTTCAAATGATGAACAATATAACTTTTGATTGAAAGTTTTGCAACTTCTTATTTGTGTTTAGATGACTTTGAACTTCTACATAGATCAAATTTACAGTGGCTTTGTTGCAGATTTGACAACATAAATTGTACTAGTGTTACTGTCAACAGTTACGAAATTAACATACTGCATGCCGCTAGCTTACTCTAATGGTCCTCTTGATTCTTTCACGTCTAGCTGTGTTTTTAGTCCATTGAAGACTAAACAACCCTGATTTAAACATCTAGAATGTCTCACAGCAAACCGGAAACATCTAGTCGTTTTTCTTTTTCTACTCAAGAGCACATGCATATTTCTTCCTTTTTTAATCTTCCAGCTAAACAAAACCTGAAAATAATGACAGCAGAGAAATATATAGAACATGGATAATAATATGTCTCTCGTGACAGTTAAATGCTGAATTAGCCGCGGGGTATATAAAACCAGACATGGTATTCTGTACCAAAGCATGGCTGAAAAGGATAAAGCCTCGGAAAAACCACGAGCAGGGTCACATTTGTTCCAGTGAAGTGATCACAGAGATATGCGTGGTCTGTAGGAATGATACGGTCACCCTAGATGGAGATGTATATATTTTTGTTCATCAATATCGAGTATCCGTTGAACAACAGGGTTATGTCACAGACTTTGAAATCATTTGGATTCAGGTGAAGCTACATAATAACAAAGACGTCTTGGCAGGAGCCCTTTAAGTGCCATAATGCAGTATATCTGCAATGTTTAACTTAAAATCCTAAATTAAGATATATAGTACTGGTCCCATCCTACGCATATGATCGTGGCAGGCGATTTTAACTATCCGAATGTTCATTGGGAATCCTTGTCAGTAAATCCTAAGGGGGTAGATAAGGAAGTCCATCAATCTCTCATTGACGTGACTTCTGCAGCCCACCTATATCAGATATATAATACCAAACTAGGAAAAATAATCTACTGACTTAATTGTGTTTATTAATCCCACCTACCTTAATACTATAATTAATAAACATAACAGGAACATCCGACCATGACATTCTGATCAAAGATTCAGATACTAAACTCTACTGTGTTAAGCGCAAACCAAGAAAATACTATCTATACTATAGAGCCAATTAAGAGACCTTGCGTGTAAATCTTTCTGATTTATCGTAAAAACTAGTCAATTTGTATGAATTATTATCCAGTGTAAACCAGTTATGATCCAACTTCAAAACGTCACTCTCTCAGAAGTGGACAGTCACATCCCATATACGATTTGCGAGGACAAAAACAAAATCTTCTTTGGTTAGACCGATGTGCCGTTATCCTAAGAACAAACTTGGGAAGAAACCATGATTGTAATCTTGGGCCAAAAGATCAGGAAATAGGGACAAATATAAGTATCTTCAATGATAATGTACGAGACATTTAAGGAAAGCTGAATACGTTTATTTTAATGCAGTAATTAAAAAAGGTCTTAGTACCAATAACACTAAACCATTTTGAAGATATGTACAATCCAAATGTTAGGATAATATCCAAGTGTCACCTCTGAAAGACGGAGGAACTCTGATAAATGATAGTAAAGAGAATTCTGGATATATAATAAACGAATTTTAAATCTGTTGTGACTCGTGACAATGACTTGGTATGTCCAAATATGAATAAATATGTAGATTCCAATTGGCTCTATCAACATACAGGTAGAGGGTTTTTTTAAGCTCCTTTGGAAACTTAACACAGCAAGGGCTTCAGATCTTGATGAAATCTAATACATGGTGTTACAAAATTCTGCAACCGAAACTGCTCCCGGCTTGAGTTATATCTTTTAAAGTCCACTAAACACCAGCTATTTACCAGACTAGCGGCTAAGTGCCCACATTTCTTGCATATTCGAAAAAGGTAATAGACATCACAGTGTCGTGTAAGGAACACGAACACATTGTTTACCATTATATACTGTCTCATCTCCAAAAAAATAAAGTACTTCTTTTAATTAACCTATTATTTTAGACTCAATAGAAACGCAATTACTTGTTACAGTTCATGATTTCCTGAAATCTTTTGACAACGGCAAACACGTAGATGTAGCTATTCTCGACTTCTCTAAGGCGTTTCATACTGACACCACATCAAATTCCTGTGCAAACTCCACCAATCTAAGGCGTTTGATGCTGTACTGCATATCAAATTGTTGTACAAACTCCACCAGTATTGCATTAGACGTATAGTTTATTCATAAAGCAAAATGTTCTTAAGGGTTGATGCCGGCTATGACCTTTCTGGACTACTTAACCCCGGAAAGACCAAAACAATCAATCAAGGCAAAGAAGTTTGACAGCTACGTTGTCAGTAATGTGGTGGATCGTGATCGTTCAGTAACAAAGCCACAAAGAAGGTATAAAGCGAACTGCAGAAGATCATAATATAAAAACGCAATGTTGGTGAGGACTGTTGCTGAGCTGATCAAACCTTGGAGAACACTAAGTGCGCGCATTATCTGTCGAGGCCTTCAGATCCAGTCTCAACAGTGCTCAGTGTTACTAACCAACACAGACGCTCTCTCTCCCCGTTGCATTGTGCCACAACTGGGTGCTGCAACGTAATTCCACAGAAATAGAAGCCAGATGTCATTTCCATGAAAATGTGTATCACACGTGACAGAATTTTGTCAAGATCTTAAGAAAAAAGTTACAACAGACAACCCATTCAATCCCAAATGAGCCCAGATCAATCGTTCCACAGCCATTAGGTCCTTTTGGTTATCTTTTCCAATCGCTGTAGTCAAAGTAGCTGTCCTTGTTTACTGTCATCCTTTAAATTGTTTCCGAAACTGAACTAATCGACCGATTGTCATCTAGTGTGGCAAATCGGTCTCCATTCTATGCATGTCTAATATGTTTTACACGTTTAAGAAATGTATCGGGAATAGACTAGGCAAAACAAATCTTTTTGTTTAAAAACGACACTTATTGGGGTTGTCGCGAAATAAAGACAGAGAAACAAGAAGAGAAACAGATATAAAGATTTTCTGTCGGTGGTGAAATATGTAAAATATAAGGTGGTGTAATCGAGAAGTATCTTAGAATCTTCCGCTGAGCGTTCGAATTGGGATGTCTTAAAATCGAGTCAATAGTTTTAATATTTAACAATATTTTACAGTGGGACTAACCTTTAAAAATGAATACATTTCATGTTGTTTGGTTGTGTGAAATTTATATGTTGGAGCGCATCTCTTCATGACAGGTTTTAAAAAAAAATAACCAAAATATTGTCTTCCTTAACAAAATGGTTTAAATGAATGCAAGTAACTTGTCAAAATGCTATAGGATCCGTTCTAATTGGGTTAAAATCGTATTCCGAAGTAGGCAAGGCGTATATCAGTGTAAGTTTATTATGGCTTTCAATTCCTGTTTGGAAAAAAATGCATTTGACTCGACATCATTCATACAGGATAGTGCAAAAGCTTTATTTAGAAGTAAATCATATTAGTGGGTAATATGTGCTTCATCGTCAAATTACTCTAAGTTTTGATTGGAAACAGACCTGAAATCAATACAGACTAAGTGAACATAGAATCTGACATTTGGTGGTGGCATAATAACAGATTCCTGAGTGCTTATACCAGCGGTTGACACGTCTACGTGTTTGAGAATACATATAGCTTGTAATAAGGTCAATTTCTTTCTTTTTTTTTTTATTAATATGTAAAAAATGAAAGTTCCTGTGCAATAGTTATTACTGGATGTCAGTCATGTTGTAATCTCTACTGTCAGCAGAGACATTTTGCTTTAATTTGTATTGCGTTCTCTGTTGACCATCAAAGGATTCTCTCAAGACGTACAATCTCTCCATTTGTCTCTCTGTCTTTCCCGTCAAGCATCTAACTTTTCTTCTTGTGTGTCATTTCACCTAAAACTTTTTAAAAATACGTCAGTGTTTTGGTAGCTCATGCAGTGAAATGGACTGCTAATATGTTGTGTATACCATGTTTCAAATTAGATGCCTCACTTTCAATTTCCCATGCACGAATTTATCCAAATGTCATTAATAGCATTGATCTACATCAGATGATCGCTATTTAGTGATTTCAGAATGTATATTATGGCATCTGGGTTGAACAATATTACTTCGATGGGAAGTTTCCGATATTATTCTGTATTGGACATTCGCGCGACCTTCCGCAACCATTTTATAATACATCAGAAACTTGTGTCATCTGTATACGTGTACTTAACTGTATCTATAAAGGAGGGTCATGAGACTAGAAACATTTATCCTTCATCTAGAATTTTAATATTTTATGCTAATGTATGTATACGCTATTTTTATTACAATTATTGGTAGACTCATAAATCAAACTTTACTGTTGTAAAGAAACATTTTATTTTATTTAGATGAAGTCCCCATATTACTAATAAGCAAGTTAGTACGTGTTAATAGATATTTTTTTAAGATCGTTTACTGTCATTATACGAGTGGAAAAAGGCCCTTGATATGTATTAAACACGGATAAAATTAAATGTCCTTTGACTACGTAAGACAAGTGTCCCTAATATGATGGGTAAATATCCAGGGTTTTCACAAGGGATTCCAAAAACTGCTCTATTTGTGTAGGTGTCCTTAATGAAAGTAGATTTTACTCAACTGGCTTAGAAGTTAGCAGGCACTGAACATACGCGATAGGAGTTCCAGTAGGACTCTCCGATTTTTCACTCATCTGTTCATTGAGCTTTGTCCAACTCTACAAACTTACAGTTCGAAAGTAATTCGTTTTTTTTCAATTCTCTCATACTTATCTTCGTAATATAGAAAAAAATTCATATTTCTGAGACTGCTTTTTTGTTGCAACCTTCTGTAGACGCTTGGGAATCTTCAGAACACCAAATTTAGTGTTCTGCGACAAGCGGGAATGTCAAAACAGTTTTTATTTTAAAATTCTAAAATTGGCACATATTCTTCGACTTTTATTTTGGATATGAAGTGACAATAAAATGCATTTCTAATATGCTTTATGTGCGAGTAACATCAGAAAGAAACGCGAGGATCAAGGTAGCGAGTAGTGACGTCAACTGAGATGTTGCATTAGTCCCATTAGATTAAAATCAAGATCCCCGACATAATGGCGATCTAACAGACATCAATATGAGCTCATGCACTGTTAACCTTTTAATTCACCAATCAAATTACAGCTTTCATATGAAAGTGAAAACGTCATTCGGAACATAATGTTTCAAACGATAACTCTCCCTAACATGAAACGCAACGCTTTATATGACAGGCTACTAAAAATAAATGGACCTTGAATTCAAAAGGTCACTAAAACATGGATCTATATAGATGCCTGTTAGATTTACTCATTATAAGTAGATCTCGATTTTAATTAGATTGTGCATTAGCCTGCGTGTTTAAAATGTTATATCTTATGGCATTTCAGATTCGCCTAAAACTTGTATTCCGATTTCAGTTGTTAGAAATAATACGTACACTGCAGGGAAACAGTTCAAAATGATCAGAAATATTCTATGAGAGTCGGAGCTAGTAACCAAATTGTTATGCAAGTGATTTCAGTAGCTTTTAAGATATTTAATCTAGATAATTTGTAGTAAAGTCTTACTGCCAGTCCTTTAAGTTTTAGGAACTCAAGGCGATGTAACTGCATCAAAACTACGTGTCTTAAACATGCATTCTCTCTCTCTCTCTCTCTCTCTCTCTCTCTCTCTCTCTCAACAGTCACACTTTGATGTCTGCTACAAAAACTTTTTGTTCTATTTATCTCTAAGCATGTAATGTTTTTGTAAAATTGGAATAATGGGCAAAATTATCAATTGCACACAAAGAATGCTTCAAAAGTATAGTTTATGACGGATATCCAATCTTGAAGTTGTAATCATTTAATGCTCAGATCGAATTATTTGCCTGTGATTAGTTTCTGACTTTTATCAAATCTGATTCTCATTTATCAAATCTGATTCTCGTCCGTATCACCTGCACAGTGTATCACCTGCACATTTTTCTTTTAAGTCCATTGACGTCAATATGTTTCGCAATATCTAATTGTTTTATAGAATTGCACTCAAATTTATACATGGAAACCTGATTTAGCTGCTGAATATATTGATAACTTAAGCCTTCGTCAGTCACGGAGAAGTTCGATGAAATACAAAATAAAATATCTGGTAAATCATCAAATTAAAAATGAATCGATTAGGGAATTCTCAGCGGTAATTTACAAACAAATGACAGAACACATGCATAAGAATAAATATTCGAGTTCGAGACCCTCTTTGGTTTGAAGTTGAATGAAAAAGTAAACGAAGAATATTTTATAACTGTCGAAATTTCTATTAAAAAAAACAACAATGAATCAGTAGAAAATAGAAAATGTTTGATTGAGGCTCGTTCATCCTGAAAGGCAGAGATTAAAATGTCGGAGAAGATTTATATTCACTTGGATTTTAAATAATAGATTCGTTGACTCGGCTGAGGATTATGGGGTATTTGCCGAAGCTCAGGATGATTTGAGGAAAAATATGTCTGCAATGATAATCATTTTACATTACATTGATTGAAAACTCATTATAGTAATTCAGGTAAAAAATTGTTTCCTGTTTTTGTTGATTATGCTAAAGCCTTTGATTTTATTGTAAATGATATTTTATTGTATAAATTACATGAATTCGGAATAAGAGGTAAAATATTTAATGATGTACATTCAATACTAGCTTATGAAAATGTCAAAAGCAGAGTGAGATTCACTAAAACTTGGTCAGAAGAATATGTATATGTAACTCGCATACGTCAAGGAGAGTGTTTGTCGCGCTTTTTATTTTCCATGTTTGTTAATTATATTGATTACGAATTTATTGACAGTGGTGTTCAAGTTGCTTGCATAGTGATGATACAACTGTGATTTAGTTATATTTTCTGAGTCAAAAGGACCTATAGGCTCTGAGTACATATTGTAACAGATGGTTCCTTGAAGCTGATACAAATAAAGCAAAAATTATGGTTTTCAGTAATGGAGGAAGAATAGCAGATGATAATTTTTTTTCTATAAAGATTTACAGTTATAGAAAGTTACTAAATTTGCGTTTCTTGGAATTGTTTTTATAACAGGAGATTCTTCCATACATGCTCAGCAAACTTTAGCAGCACATGCTTAAATGGCATTATTTGCAATGGAAAAATATTTATACAAGTTTGGAAATGTGCCCCAAAGTTTAAATGTGAAATTTGTAACGTACTAATTTGACCAATTCTTAATTATATATCAGAAGCACGGGAATTTATCGATGCAGATGCCATTAAAAGATTTCCCTTACATTTTTTTTAAAGTTTGATCAAAATGATTTTGTATATGGAGAATTACGGAGGACACCCTTAAAGACCAAGAGATATTACCGTATTCTGAGATATTAAACTAAGCTTATCTCCACTGATTATATATATATATATATATATATATATATATATATATATATATATATATATATATATATATATATATATATATATATATATATATATATATATATATATATATATACGCACGAATGCCTTTATCGGCGACTTTGTTCCATCTCTTTTCTGGTGGATGTGCGCATAGTCGAGAGGGTATATAATGGTTGGTGCGTGCAGGCAAGGCGATAGGTGCCGTTACCCGCGGACCCGGGTTCCAATCTCAGTAGAGTACGCATTAAAAATTCTCTAACCTGTATGATAATATTCTTACTCCATATTTAAAAATTCACTTCATATTATCACGCATCGTCTTGTGTGATCCACGGATAGCACATTTTGCTCTGTTCGGTGTATGTGTGTGTGTGTGTGTGTGTGTGTCTGTGTGTGTGTGTGTGTGTGTGTGTGTGTGTGTGTGTGTGTGTGTGTGTGTGTGTGTGTGTGTGTGTGTGTGTGTGTGTGTGTGTGTGTGTAACCTAATGCTTACTCACATAGATTGCCATACTGGAAAGAAAAAATTATGCACTATTAGTTCAGATTTAATAAATAGTTTTGATTTGGGGGAAGTGTCGATAAATCAAGCTGTTGTTAACTCGACCGTTTTATTATCTTTGGTCAAACAACGTCTATCTGACCAGTTTATTCAAAATTTTCAATCTGGAATCAGAGAATTTACATAAGCTAGATTAAATTGAAATTTGTAGTCTAATTTTGGCTGTAGAGATCATTTGGATATAGTAATACTGACAAAATTTAGAATAGCATTTCAAAATAAGGCTGTCTGCCCATGCACATATTGAAACAGAAAGATGGAAGAGACCACAATCTACCCGACTAGATCAAAGGGCATGTATTTTGTGTAATGTGCTCGAAGCCGAGTATCACTTAGTATTAGAATCCGAATGGTATTTGCCTCTAAGAAAGAAGTATATAAATTCTTAATTTTGGAAAGTTCCGAATTTATTAAATTACTAAATTCCAGGAAATCTGCCAAGGTCAGAAATTTCGGAAATTATATCCATAGAGCACTAACTGAACCTAGTAATATAATGAATGTTACTTAAAATTGCATGATTTTAATTTTTTATTAATCAATTCTTTTTGTGTTCTTAAGTTCACTTTTACTTTCTGTCCCATTGTGTCTCCATTATGTTGTTTAATACATGCACTATTATCCATTCATATTTCCATTATAATGTTCTTATGACACTCCCTAAAATATCATTTTGATTACTGTTTCTTCTCCCGAAAGTGTCTGCATCTGTATCTCTTGTATTGATTATATATATATATATATATATATATATATATATATATATATATATATATATATATATATATACATATATATATATATATATATATATATATATATATATATACTATATTGAAATTTGTAGTCTAATATATATATATATATATATATATATATATATATATATATATATATAATGACACAAAAATTGATAACGGCGCAAAAACAAAAATACAAAACAGTTTCCCAACGTTTCGAGCTAAACAAGTTCTTCGTCAGGGGAAGAAACTGTTTACATCCACAAAACAAACACTAAACACAAAAGCCAAGAAAAATTCTTGACCAACTCCTACAAGTTGAATGACGGGGAAATAAACAAACAAAGTATAAGCTAAGGAAGAAAAAAAAAGAAGACAAAATTAATAAACCTTCTAAAACGGGGTAAACTACATATCTATGTTATGTTTCCAGCAGCCGAACAATATATATATATATATATATATATATATATATATATATATATATATATATATATATATATATCATCCAACAACCCGATGTCGTGATTCTCCTTCAATCGTGCGCCATGTTTCTCGCGATCTAACGCGCTTGTTTCGAGATAATGACGTCATCAACTGTGACCAGCGTTCTTCAAGAGTGACCGGAATGAATTAAACAGTAAAATCAGACAAAATGAGATCTAAACAGGTAATTTCATGTCATTTTTAAAAAATAATAATGAAAATCTATATTTTTACTAATGCCTTTTTTGTGTCACACATTTTGCCCTTGAATTTTCAATTATATGCTAAAGATAGCGCCGCCGATCACATGTTGGCTTTGTTTACATATTTTGAACAGGATAACCAACTTTGGGAATTTCTACAACTGGATAGCCAATGTAAATATTTAGTTTTATTCATGTGGAATCCTTATACAACGTAAGAAAAATGTACACTGGAAATGTATATTCACTACGGACTTTTTCGTTTCAGTATTATTTCATAATGAACATATATTCTACATCAAAAGACATTGAATCTATTATAATAAAATGTGTATCCATTCACCTGTGTCTATTTTTAAAATTTCTCTCTCCCTCTGTCTCCCTGTCTGTCTGTCTGTCTCTCTCTCTCTCTCTCTCAGTCTATTGAGTCATGTATTTATATGGTAAAGAAAAAGCAAGCAGTAATGTAAGTGCGCAAACTGCATATAGAATTAACGGATTTTTTTTATATTTAAATTTTATTTGTTATGTTTCAAAAACATGGAGACGCTATGAACTAATAATACCCATACCTTGACCTAACTGGCACATTCCGGTCATATGCCACATGACTTTTAAGTCTGCGTCACGAACCATGGACGCCACTTCCGAGCATAAGCAAAATGACACACGCTCGGAAAAACGGTAATTATGAACTAATGTACATGAATGCCAACATTTTTTTCACGCTGATTAAATGCAGTAGATATAGTTGAACACTTTTTATGGTTTATTTGAATAGATTACCATATAACGAACGCGTTAAAATTCACGTTAAGTGAACGAAAAGTGGCTGCTCGAGGATACATACATACATATATATATATATATATATATATATATATATATATATATATATATATATATATATATATATATATATATATATAAACATAAATGTGTGGGTGTGTGGGTGGGTGTGTTTCTAACCCACATAACGTAGAAATACTTCACGTGTAAAAGTATATTCATCATTCCCATGATTCAAAAGATACAATCTTCTTGCTGTGGAGGAATAATAATAATAATAATAATAATAATAATAATAATAATAATAATAATAACGTTTTTTAAAGAGGAAAACACATTAGCATACAATACATGCTAATCTCCCCATGTGGTCCTCTTATTATTCAGCATTACTTTGTCGAGCATCTGACATAATAGACATATCGCGTGCCGTCTCGAGTTTAGTGTTCTTCCCATTGTTTGACCTTTGACCTAGGTTCCTATTTCACATAATAAATGTACTTAAGGCATGAAAGGTTCCTATTTTACAGAATAAATGTATTTAAGGCAGTAAGGGTTCCTATTTTACAGAATAAATGTACTTAAGACACGAAAGGTGGCTAAAAAGTTTTGTATGTTTCCTCTAAATTTATGCATTCAAATTTCAATATCTATATCAAGGTAAAAAGTTAGCTTCACAAAGAGTTTGACGTGAATGTGTTATTTCAATAAACAAGCTTATAAACTTTAGATCTTGAAATTTTATAGCAAACTTTGAACATTGATATCCGTCAACAATCACGATTTGCATGAATTTATTTTATCATATTGAACCATATTTTAAGAAGATCATCAGTAGGAAAATCCTACAATTTGTTTCTGTTACGCGCAATAATAGCTAATTTGCATGCACTTAAATGTTTTTACTGCATAGACTGCAGCAAGCAATATACATCATCTACACAAATTTGGACAAAGTTGGAATTGTTTCAGTTGGAATCATACCAACGTCCAACACAATTAAATCGATTAAAATGCAGACACAAAAAATGAAATATATATCAGACTTTTTGCAAGACACTAAATGTTGCTTACATTGCGAAAAGGGTTTGATTAACAAAAAAGCTTTGACAAAGAACAAAACTAGATGTATTGTACCAAAGGAAACAATTTTATCCGCAAATAATGGTGCGCATGCTGTAGGTTATGTCGTTTAACTTTGTTGCTTTTTTGTCTTCGTTTTATACAACTTGTTTTCGCAGTGACTCCAATTTGTAAATGGCATAGCCGATTGCAATAAGCAAAAACAAAATTGGATATAGACAGTATTCCAAAAAATAATTTTTCTTCTTTTAGCTATTCTATTCTATTTACTTTGATTGTAATTTATTTCCTATTTGTTTGAGTTCCTAGTCTATTTCTTCCAGTGTATATTGCTCTATTGTTTGAAAATTGAAGACTCCGTTTAGATTTCCTTTTATGTCCCGTTGTTTGTCGAACAACGAGTCTAATTTTTCTTTTTTCAGGTTAAATTCGTTTGACAGGACAGTCGTTTGAATGCTTCTTCTGTTATTCGTCTGTCTACTTTAACCGGGCGTTCTTCTACAATGTTTTTTTTTCTTTTTTTTTTCTTCTAAATTCAAACTGTTATAGATCCTTTTGTGAATTTGATGTCGAGTCGATTTGGTTGCTACCTTGAGTGTGTTAGACTCATTCTTCTCATTAGGATGCTGGCTTTTAATATGTTGCGTTAAATTCCACATTTCTTTTGTTGAGTGAAGGCAGTAGGGTGCGCTGTTTAGGCATAACTAGGCTATGAAAAATGTAGCTGATTGTCACTAAATGTCACTAATTGTCACAACATATTGCTATGTATTGCTAAATGTAACTGATTGTCACTAACTGTCATAGAATGTCACTTATTGCTAGAGAATGCAACTATATGTTATTTCTTTGTCATATGTAAACGCAGCCTAATAGTGCCATTGTCATAGTTATCATTGTCATATTCATTATCACCGAAATAATGATGATGATGGACTCTGCAAGACGGCGAAAGTAGAACTGCACAATCTTACATTTTATTGTATCGAAAGATAAGGTCTACTTAATGTGTCTTCCCCGTTGTCGTTGTTGCCTTTGTGACAAATCATCAAACTCGTCATTGTAATAAACGTAGTAGTTTTGCCTGCAGGTCTAAAATAGTTGATATACCTTCCATGTTAAATGGTTGTTTCTTTCTTTACAGAATAGCAATATACCTATTATCTTCTTTTATTAACCCTGATACAAAGCTCTTGAGACAACTTTCTTTATAGGTATCAGCCAATCAAATTATAGTTTTACCTTAAATATATTGACCTTTCTGCCACACCTGTTTGTGTCTGCTCTATATTTTTTCCTCATGCAAACCTACATCCTCATTAATAAATAATTTCACTTCTAATTCTTTTACGTGTATATTTGCCTTAACATTGTTAAGTCTTTTAAATCCGAGATCGTTCTGTTTACATAACGTTTCAAACGTTTTATTTATGCAGTTTTGTCACTTCACTTTCGAAGAATTTATTTGACAAACATGACTTGATACTCTTGAACTATGTATCTGTTAAACGGTCCCCATTCTTTAAGTGTAAAACGAAACGATATTTTGTTTTCGTATAAATGTTTTCGAAAGATTTAAAACTGTGTATATGCCTTCACTTAGGTCTTTCATAGGTTCAACATATTTTGTCTTTATGTTGCACATTCTAGCTGTCTCAGATAAATTGGGGGCAAAGCGACCTATTAATGGCTAAAGTTTAAAGTGTTTGTTTCATAAATTTACATCAAATTCTTCACTGTAAATGTATACAACGTCTGTCCTCTCAGTCATCTCACTCAAAAGAATATAGGATCCCAAAATATCTTTTTCGTTAAAGTAAAAATCAATTCCAGAGTTTAATTTTAGATCACATTTAAAATTTCCTTTATTTATTAACAAGTATTGAATATCACAGTGCTGTAATATCACATTAATTACAGTAGTTATTAGTTTCTTGTTTTCTTTAAATATAAAAATTTCTTTATGGGTAAAAAAAAACATTTAGAATTTCTATTTAAACTACATTTATTTATTCATTCGTATACACTAATGTTTGTCACGGGTATTTTCTCCTAGATTTCCCATATGCGTTTTAAACATTTAATTCATATCTGTTGCTCATTTACCCTATGCCTTTGTTACAATTTAGGTTAATGTAATAACAATGATAGTATCGTTTTGTGTCTTAGTTTAGTAGCATAACAATATCCTTAATACACTCGAGAAAGGCCGTTGTTACGGAATTGTGTGCACAAAGTTGCCATTGTATTATATTTTAATGCAATGTCTATGTCCCGATGCCGCGTACAGCACTACCCATGGTGTATCTTTTAGTTCTGTCGAACGATTGCGACATAGTTAGTTTTACTCACCTATTGAATATCACCGTAATGGCAGTGACAAAGTACCGGCGGTAGGAGTACACTTGTGTTTTTGTGTATATATGTAGTTACATTTCACTGATGCCTTGTCCGGAAGCTGTCTTCACGATAGCAATGTTTCTTCTGTATAGGTATGTAATAATTGTAGACATTCTTTTCTTTATATCATCTGTGATTGATTGATAGTGTAATTTGTTCCGCTAGTTGATTTTGAATTTCCCCTAAATTTTCATTAAGCCAGACCAATTTCACATAATGCAATGATGTCAGATTTAATAGAGTATGTTTCCTGACTACAGTCGTACTTTTCTCTGAATTGACAAGTTGGGCTGAATTATGTATGTTGTATATAGAAAACGATGAGAAGCATTCTGATTTTTTATAATCCCGTGTGAGTATTCTTGCTGTAGATAGATTCGTGTAGGAACTTGGTTATCATGTAATTCCATATGGCCGTTCTTAACGTAGAACAATTTTTATGTTTAACCAGTTCTTTCTTGTCGGCATATACGTTATGTATATGCCGACAAGAAAGAACTGGTTGGTGTTTTGTACCACAAACATGCTAGAGTTTATAATTCATGTATTACACAGTTCAGTTGTGTATATTTCTAGCTGACTCTGATTATAGTTGTTAGAACCAGTGGTAGTGGCCTGGCTCAGTGTCTGAGCCGCTGACGGTTCATGCTTTAACCTGTGTCAGCGCTGAAGTAAGGTTCCTGGCGGATCTTTCGGTAGACGGGAAAGGAATACAATATATGGGATCATTCCTTGTGTACGCCTTATTATAGCGAAATAGGACGACTTTACATCCATTGCTGAGCGGTCTATTTTTGTAATTTCATGTTCTTTATGTGAATAACAGGGTATCACGACTTCATATCCGTTGTAGAACTGTGTGTTGTCATAATTTCATGTTCGTTATATGAATGACATGGTATGACAACTTCATATACGTTGTTGAACGGTGTATTCTCATATATTCTTGTATTCATATATTTTTGTGAACGTTACAGTCTCATCTATAATTTCATAACGTCAACATCGACTCATAATTTCATATCCATAAAGTTTCATATATATATGTCAAAGTGAACAGGAGAGTTTTATATCTGTCAAAGTGAATATAATTGATTTTTATTATGTTAACAGAGTAACATTTTAACCCATATTTGTTTTATGCACAATATATTGTGTATAGTGGAATAGCTAATGTGACGAAAACTGCACAATACTTGCTTTAGAATTTAATATTGCGATGTTTAGTGCATGCATAAAATTGTTTGTAGAAATTATTTGTTTAACCTAAATTGTGCAGTAGATCAAAATGTGATTGTTTAGTTAGGTGGTGTCAGAATTGTGTATGCTGGGATATGTCCAATTGCATTTCCATTCATATGTACATTGTAAATAAATATGTAATTTCCATAACTGGTCTTTGTCTCTTTCCTAATCTAAAACCCACTTGGTCTATCCTTGTGACAGCTGTAAACTGTAAATAACGAGGAGTGTAATAAACGTTTGCGTTTTCTTTTTGGTCCCTGTAATAGTTTAACAATTCCTTGTCGTTTTCAGATGTTTCACTTGTTACTTCTATTTCGTCTCAAACCTTCTAAAATAGCTTCCTCAAACGATTTGCATAACCTTTTCGTTCTACAACATATATCTGAGCACTTCCCGGTGATTTTAGAGTACATACTACTTTGTTATAAATTTTAATTACAGCATTGTTTATCTTAAGATTTTTACAGGTATTTGAAAGTGAATTTATTGCAGGGGCCTTTAGATATATTTCAATATTATCAAAACTTATACTTCCCTTTACGTCATTTGCAACATCAGTCTTTTATACAATACCCTGTACGACTAAGATTTAGTTTAAATTTTTCTAGTTTTTCAATTACCGTGTCGAGATCTTGATCAGTAAAAGGTACTTTTAATACAGCAGAATTTCCGACCCGAATATATTTGATCATAAAATCCAATGCCGAAAACTTTATTCCTGTTTTGTAAAAACATTTTTCTTTCTATCTCCAAATTAGAAATCTTTCTTTTTTTCCTGAGTCAACAAAATATAGCCTTCATCGCCAATTATGCCATCATCAGCGAACACATTGTCAACCATTAATTTGTTACAAAATATATCTTAAACTGCTTGAAGTTTAACGTCCGAACGAGTATGATACTTTTTTACATGTCGCATAAAATAACTTGACATGCAACATCTTTTAAAATAGATTTGAAGATGTTTCTACTCTTCCCATTAAATTCGTTTGTCAATGCCAAGTGGTAGCTTTCTGTCATTTTTATTTTTTATTAGGTAAATTTTAATATATGCAGAGGCGGTATTAAAAATGCATTTGTTAACATTCTTACTTGTTTAGTACGTTTTATAGTAAATTAAAACAGAAAAGTTTTGTGTTTGAAATTGCCCCATAGTAGGGATGCGTCAGACTTTTGGCAAGTAAACCCTGGACAAGGTTTATGTGGTGTAAAAAGTTACTACTTGATAGAACTTTCGTATTGTCGTATCAACACACAAGTTGGTTGGTGTGTTGCCCTAGTGCGCTATAAATGTTGTATTTTTTTTATTTAGTGTTGCCGTATCTCAACACAAACGAGTTGGTGTAAAAATTTATGATGATTCAAAAATAGCATGTATTTACTACTTACATGATTTACATTAAACACGTAAATGCCACTCGTAACGTCGACATATTAATTTTATTTTAGAAGTCAGACCATAAACTGTAGAAACGTGCACTAAGCAATAATTTTTTTCCGTTCATAATGATAAAGTATTCACAACAATGGCGTCCAGATGGAAAACGTTCTAATGACTCAGACTTGATTAACAAAGCCAGCAAGCATATATAAAACGAAGTCCATACTTCGGCTAATATTTGATCATTCAGAAATAGTTATACATTCAAACCCCACCCCACCGCACTCCCACTGCTGGCTGACAACATACTTTTCAAAGTTAACTCGAGATTGTTTGCAGTTTTTCCTAAAAGGAAATCAATAAATCAATAAAAATAAAAAATAGGAATTTAAATCAAGAAAGAATAATAAGATACAAAAACGACATAAACTGTACTCAGCTGGTAGAGCGTCGGACTCGAACTCCAAGGGTCGCGGGTTCGATACCCGCCTAAATCGGCTGCTTCTGTGTGTCCTTGAGAAAGGCACTTAGTTCCCATTTTCTAGACAATAATGTGTTAAAAGTGCCTGTAAAACCAACAAAAACAAAAGTTTTTTTTCCGCTTTAAAGTATTAAAATATTATTTGAAAATGAAGCTGCGTCAAAGAAATCGGAAATTCATACCAAACCAGGTAATTTGTACTAGTAAGTTTTTGTATTTTTTACATCTGTGAAATATACAGATTTCTTTAGCTTTTGACCACATACTAATAATTGTTTCCTCCTTCCTGCCAACTTATTAAAACAATTCCACGCGCAGGTTGCTGTAATCTGGTGATTTGTACGGATTATCTGAAGATTGAGGGCATAATAGTTTATGGGTTAATTTAAAAAACTGCTCCCCTTGTTGCGGACTCACTTTCATTCGAAAAGTCACTGTAACCCCAAGTTAATGTATTTTTCTTGCAGAAATGCCTGCTATTGTTTTTACATGATCTTTTCCTTAAGAAATTCGCAAGAAATTAAGGTAACAAAACAAAATTTTAAGCCTGGAGCCAGCAGATCTACCACTGTTAACTTTATCATTCTTCGTCAAAATTCAACTAAAAAATAACTGAAATAACAACTGAAACCGAGGCTGACAGGGGATCAAGTATTCACTGGCGGGCACCGGCTTTGTTTACAACGTTATATGAGGAACAGTTTGCGCAGAATTTTGTAAAGGTCCAATAAAATATCTAAATATCTCAAGTGCAAAGACATTAATTAAAGAAGCTCATTCATATTTGTATCAAAGAAAAATTTTACATAAACTCTTGTTGCGTTTTGATTGAAAGTTTCTTTATCTTTTCTAGGCATTGTTGCCACAGAAGGTAAAACGAAATGTGCTCACTGTACCCCCCCCCCCCCCACACACACACACACCCACCCCGCATACATACTTTTTTTTCTATTAAACTAATTCGATACCAGCGTATTCATAAATACTAAAATAGCTGTCATTTGTTGACCCACAAGACTGGGTGTCATCGGACTTAATTAAGTATCTTCCTGGTCTATATGACTAGATGTTAGCTCAGAGGTATTTCCTTTGAACGTGGACGGAATCATTATATCTGGTTTGGGCATTCCGAGTGTTCACTGACAAAAGAACACATACGTCTAGATTTGTCGGGGGAGGGGGTTATTATTATGATTCATTTCTTTAGAATAAAACACCTTTATGTTGGAAGTAACTACGGATCTGCGTGGAAAATCTTAAAACCTTTGATTTTTTTTTTAGCTGGGGCGGCGGGTTGCTGCTGCATTCTTTCTCACTCTTTAATAATATATAGGGCCTGTAATGGTCTGGGAGCGAAGTATCCATATGTATATATTATACAATTTACTTAAAATTGCATCTATATTTCAAACTTGGAAAGCCACGTTTATAATGGAGGAATTTGTTTTAGTAAATATTTTACCACAGGACTTTGGAATTTGATTAATGGTGACTCCAATCAAAGCAATGACAAATTTTAGTCGTCACAAATCTATGTCTAGTCATCGTAATTACCACCTCATCTCACTAATTTATTCCCTGGTTATCTCAAACATCAAAAAAGTGTTGGACAAAGAAGTCATACAACTTTGATATTTATGAAAAAGTGAACCACAAATTTTAAAGATGGTCGCTTTAAAAAGTTTACCATTTTGCACAATTCCTTATATGTCCTGCAAAAAATGTTATATATATTACATTTATCCAATCACTGCTTCTTTAGCAGGTGCACCGGGGTGTATGTCGTTTTTTTATTTTAAGCAAAACATTGCATACTATTTCGTCGACTGTCATTTTGTTAATATCACATCAATTGAGTCTGTACAAGTATTGACTGCCGCATGTGTTTACCAAGAGCAAAGTTATCAATATCAATCAACACAGAGTAGGAGATTTGCTTCCTTGTTTGGCTGATACTTGGAGAATACTGACCTCAACGAACTTGTGTCAGACTTAATTGATTCATTATTATTGTCAATCTAATCTCAGCGATAGTTACCTACTTTTCATTATTTCTTTTTTCAGTGTGTTACCTTTAAATCAGAATTGAAAACGAAAGGAAAACATACTCCTTTGCTATGCAAATACGTTTATTTCATTTCAAAAGGGTATTCGACTTGAAAGTTCACAAATCCGCACAAATCTGTAAATATTTGTTTTATATTCACTCATCTCTCCCTTGATTTGATAACAAATGTCTCATAGGTGTATGCACATTTTTCCTGCAATAAATTACACAATGTTTTAATAGACTATCGGTTAGTTTGCACTTTATTAATTTAGCCTTGTCCATACATTATTTACTGCTGGCTTAGTTCATCGAGGACGAAAACCAACAGCCAGAATCGTTTCCTTGTTCGGATAATACATAAAGAAACACTGACTTCACTCACTTTTGAAAATGTGTCACATGGGTACCATTATTCTCAACAAAACCGAAAAGGGTTTCGTAATATGTTGACTTATTTGTACAGCTATACAGGTAATTGATTTCCCGGGCGTATTATTACGATCTGAAAAACTTGTATTGGCGATGCAGTCTTGTGTAAGAGGTAATCGGGGAACAACGAGTGTGCTTGATCTGTATTGATTCTTAATTGGTCGCGAAAATGTATCTGATTAATCGATCTTGATTCAGAAGTCGTAAATAAATCAGCTGTTTCGAAAGTCAAAGCCGGTAACTTGGTATTTTCTTACCTTGGCTTGCAGATAAATTACGCTGCTTGTGTAAATTAAATTAAGCAGGAATCCAAGTGCTCGTGCAAATCCAAATTCTTAAAAGATGGACTCAGCCAAACGAACATTTTCAATTATTCTCAGTAGATTTAATTTCTCATATAAATAATAGATCCGTAGATTTTTACTAAACGAAGTAAGGATCCAGTTCTTGGTTTAGAAGAACCCTTACAGTTAATTGCAGATTCGTCTGTTTAATATTGTGTGTGGGATTATATGTACCTGATGAAGTTAGAAATGTAAGTGAAGAGACACAAATGAGCATGTACTCATCCCATGTTAAAATGTTAGCCCTTTTGGAACCCGAAGTAGAAAAACAACATAATTAACTTTACTATGCTAACTACATTTTCATTCCCTTGTATCATACATAGGCACTATACTGTATACTATCGATTTAGATTTACCATAGTGTTTGTCTTTGCTACGCCGAGACTTTCACCAGCGACAGCTCGCTCATAAACTACAGTCTGTTTCCTAAAAGTAGCTACAAACAGAAAAAGCTGCTTTGTGTGTCGCCTTCCGTTACAGGTAAGCTTTGATGAGACCAGTTGTTGTCATGGAGAATCGCGCTATACTCAACAGGTATGTGATGAGGATCGCCATGCGTTGTAAATTTACAATGAACAAGGGCCGCCGCTGCTACTTTTAATCGAAAAAAGTTAGTAGATTTAAACAATCCATAATATCAAATAAAACTTTTATGAAGTTGCTATGCTACTTTTCACCACTTTTATTGAATTTCTGATTATCTAATGTTATTAATCCACAAATGTTGCATCACAAATGTTAACCATTGTAAACGTGGAGCTTGCTTACTGTATTATTATTATTATTATTATTATTATTATTATTATTATTATTATTATTATTATTATTATACAAACCTTTCATTGTATAGTTTATTTACCATGTATGATCAACAAATACAACTCACCATTGGATAGCGTCACAGCCACAACATGGAGCTGTATTTGTAAACCATAAAAATGTCTACCGTATACGCGGTTACTCTCTACAGAAAGATACCCAGAATTGCAATGATGTTGACTTACAATGGTTACAAATTAATAATCATGCACATGATAATCATCAGTTGATTAGTTTTGTTCCTGGTAGATTTTATATTGGCACTAAACTGTAGCCATTTGATTAGGTAAACTGAACACCACTGGCGGTCAGTAAACCATTACACAAAATGTCAGGCACCGACATGGGCAAATAGGGTGCTTCCATTTACTTATTAAGAATACATCCCTTCTAAAATCCTTCAGCCAATGTAGAGTAAAACTTAACATATTTATCTTTCGACATAGATACCTGGTGTGGAGTCATTATTTCGATTTTAACATGACAAGAAACAAAATTTGGCTTGTTCACGCTATTAATCTAGTATCCTGACATGAACCAGTTTCGTCTCTCTTTACAATGCAGAGAGAAAAAGAAGTATTTACCTTCCATAATAGATACCTCTTTTGGAGGCGCGTGTCATCAACAGTAATGCTCATTAATACGTAACATTGTGACGTCATTGCTGGAGTGCGCAACCAATGGATGAGCGAGACGTTCGAATGCTGCAGTACTAGGTGCACATAAAGTACTAGTACTAGTTGCTATTGAAATAGATACCTATTTTACATTTATTATTTCGTAACTACAACATTCGAGCTTCTCGCTCAACCATTGGCTGTGCACCAATGTGATGACGTCGGAATCATTCGCAACTTCGAGGTCAATCCTACGGATCATACCTCGAATTTATGCCGATAGCTGCCATTAGTTGCCGTTCGAAAAACCTCGGTTATTTACGAATCACGGATTTAACCGAGAACTTGCGAATGCATTGAACTATTTTTTCAGTCGCAAATTCTCGGTCAATCATACGGTAAATCCAACCGCAGAAATGGCAGAGGTTTTCCGAATATGTTGCGGTTGCTCTTTTTCGAAGAAATTTATGGCGAACAAACTCTATCATTTTTCTGTAAATCACTGCGCCAACACACATCAGAGTCATATTTTTGTTTCGCAGAAATAGCCGAGATGGTCCGAATGCGTCGGAATGTTATGTCTAGACTGGTTCCCTGTCCCTCTTTTTGGCGAAAATACCGACAGGCACGAGGTTTGGCAACTTTGAACTGTCCTAAAACAAAATGGCGGTTGGTACTGTATCTAATGTAAACAAAATTGCTTCTGTGCGGATAATTTCGGAATTTCTAAACTGATATAAAAGAATTCTGTCAATCAAACAAATTGATTGGAGAAAATAATAAGTGAAAAAAAAATGAAAGCAGCCATGGAAGGATTGATAAGAGTTGGTTTAGACGTTGAAAGTGCAACATTTCAGCGATTTTTTATTACAACACACAAAACTATTTTTATTTACAGCAATTTTCTTGTACTTTTCTTTTGTTTTATGCATCCACCACCACCCCTACCCGATGCGTAACTAGTGAACAAAAACGCTGATTGTTATAAAGTGCACAATCATGTGGACACAAATTGATCAAGTGAAAAAAGGTTTCATGCTTTACACATTTTTTAAAAGTAGGCTATGTCCCAAAATTGCCTAGATACAACTCATTTACAAATTGATATGGTAATACGAAAGTTAGTATTGCCTTTGCATAATCTACAAGTTGCAACTGTCAGGTTACAGGTTCCTTAATCATTCCAATAAATGTGCCCTGTATACATAAAGTAATCATATGCTATATGTGAACACATTTCTAAAGTCACCCTAAAATCCAGTACAAAAGAAACTGCAAAAGAAATAATTTTGTTTGCCACTGGATACATTCATACATCGAGTATCAATATCAAACAAACATTGATTATAATAATAGCAATATGGCATAACAGTATGTCACAGTGACTTATTCTATACATGATGATGTGTGCTGCTCTAAATGCATCCATTTGTTACGTTTCATCAATATACAAACTTCAGTAATCTAAAGCCACAGTTTGAGCAGTGCAAGTTATTAAAAGTAACTTGCATGAATTATCGTGCTGTAGATATCAAGATGAAAGCTTAAACATTATATTTCATACTCTAATAGAAACAAGAGACCTCAAAACTGAACTAACAATAGAAGCTTTACAAAATCACGAGGGATGAAAATCTATATTGGAATCTATATTGAAAAACCATTAAAAAGGAAGAATTAATGAATGAAGGTGCTGCCCACTTGCACAAGCTGAGTAAAAGTGACGCATATATATATATATATATATATATATATATATATATATATATATATATATATATATATATATATATGGGAGGGAGACAGACAGATAACAGTACTTTTACTGAGTACAATTTGGCATGACTGGGTTGAATATATGTATCCAATCACATGATGATTGAAAATTATTGCGTTGTCATAGAGATATTTCTTTTTAATATAGTATGCTGCCCAATTAAAAACATTAAACAGAGGTTATAATAGGTACGAAAATAATCAGCAGATAAGTGTGCATTATTGAAATGCAACTGAGCATGAATGTGCTGAATGCAGATAACTGAAAACTTGCGTTGAATTCACGGGACAGTTCAGATGGGTGGGGGTAATTATTTGGTAGTTAATTACTGACGAATTCAGAGAATAATGATGACGAAGGGGAGCACTAATACGCCATTTAGCCACATCTTCAACTTGTGTAATCGTTATAATAGAGCACGTGGTTTGAACATATTGTCATGGTCGATCTCAGCCCAGTCACTAAAGTCCTAAATCCATGTAGTACCTGTCAAAATATTATAACGATGCAATTCCGTCTATACAATATAATAAGCAAATTATTGACAAATGAAGCAACGTTGTCACATAAGATGATGCTCACAATAAACCGTTGATTCAGTATGAGCATCCTATATATTAATATAATGCTGAGTTTTCATACTTCATACTTTTAAAAATGGGCAATCTTAATTTCAATTTTATTGGTACTGTATGAACAAACGTGCGCTCCAAGCGTCTTTCATAGTACCTAAACATCAACAAAATGGTCCTGCTCATCTTGCATCAAAACGTTCAGATTGCGACAGAGTGAAACTATGGACGTAAACCAGTCTGCCACAATAGCGGTAGCTACATACGGGCCGTGGACCAGGAATCGTTACGTTATAAATTATGTTACTGTAGTGACACGTGCGGACCGCCGTGCACTGTATAGGGAGACGAAACGGTTCAGCACTGCATATAGTCTTGTGATCAGAACATCGCTCGGATATTTCTGTCAAGTCTAGAAATAACCTCGGATGTGGTTGTAGGAATACATATAAAATTGTATGGGTTTGATGATTCCCGTCTGGCGGTCTGCGCCACATATATTACGACAGAAAATGCCGACAATGTTCCTATTGTGACTTTGTCTCCTTCCGCCGCCATATTGTGCCATGTGAACAAAAGTAGTTCGAATATAGTTCTTAATGGCGGTCAATTACATCCGAGGTTTCTTTCTCGACTTGACGGAAAAGGCCGAGAATGCTCCCATTAATAGTTTCGGCCTGGCCAGTCTCTTTCTACACGGAGAATGTGTGCATATCAGTCAGGGCAAAATACGATAAAAATGCGCAATCCGAAAATTCGCGCCTCGTTTTCGTTGCACATCGTTTTTCTCCCCAGGCCCTGGTTTGCCTTTCCATTGCTTAGTGATGAAAGCATAAGCGGGCTAGGTGACCCAGGCTACCCTGCAAATGCATCAACGTATTCTGGCGCAGTTATAAGATTTAAACATGTAAATAGAAGATTTAGTAATATAAACCTTAAATCACTTTTACCTCATAGTATCATGATCATCTGGAAAAGAAAAGATTACTTGTATCACCTTCATAACAACAGTTGGTATATGGTGACTAGTATTACACGCACGCAGAGAGAGAAGTGAGTTTGGCTGTTATATTTTCTTCGGATTGGTAAAAACAAGGTCTCTAACACGTTTTAGTATCAGTGACTTCACGGACTTTTGGAAAAACAAGACTCCGATAGAAGCTCACGGATATCACTTGTACTATATAGTCACACGTTTTAAGAACAATATGCCCGGGTGCCAAATTAATCTCAGTTTCTATTTACAACAAACCAAATCAATAGAAGGAAATAATATCAATTACGACCAGGCAACCGGCGATGATGTAATAACATGTTACTGGGGGCTTGTGCTGTTTGTTTCTTTCGAGAATATTATCTGTAAAAAAAAGAATTTTATATAAACACTCTTGTTCTGTACTCTCTCTCTCTCTCTCTCTCTCTCTCTCTCTCTCTCTCTCACACACACACACACACACACACACACACACACACACACACACGTCTTATTCGTCACCCATTGTTTAATTAAATTTAAAAGTGGTCTTTCCAAGATGAAGGCTTCGTCATTTTGTCTTTCTCTCTCACTCTCAGACATCGGATTCTCATTCGTGTTTGATTTTTATCCAAATTTAACCCATAATCATTTAGATCGACACAACTGTAAACCAACAAAACCTATTTTAATTAACATTTTGTACAGTCAAATAATACCTTGTGGATAAAGAGGTTTCATATGACTTAAAATCTATAATAATAAAATATTATTCGAAAATCTTCAACGTATGTTCTTAGAAAACAAGATATTTAACAGTAAAATCTTTCAAAAGCATACCCTTTATCTTTTCTTATTTTTTCTTCACGAGCTTCTAAACCAGTAAATTCTTCTTGCTTGAAGTAAATATCGATCGGCTTATCCAGTGTAAGACTTTACCATGGGTTTATCCTATTATACAAATTGATGATCGATTGTTCAATTTTTTGTTGTTGCGATTTTAAAAAAGTGAAACCGAAAACCAATATTCGGTAAGATAAAGACTCTGACTATTAATGAAGAAAATAGTGCCGAGTTACTTAACAGTCATGCAAACAAAAACAAAAAACAAAAAAAAAAAGATATTCATTTCAAGGCAAAAATGAATACAATACGAAAATAGCGATCACAGTCACTGCAGCAGATTGGTATGGTTACCGTCTGTACACGCTTATAAGTAGATTCCAACTACAAACAACATAGATCTTAATGCACCGGCAGATCATGGTCTATGTTGTTTGTTCTACTGATTACTCCTAACAAACTGCACAGACCCTGATGTTAAAGCGCATTATACGACAGCAGATCAGAGTCTGTGCAGTTTGCTGTTCGACATGACTTATAAGCGAGTATGGACGGTATATTAGCATATCTTACTGTCATTTAAATATGGAATATACAACATAGGAAGGAGTATCCGTGGATAGAAAACAAATAAAAACAACCGCACCAATGGTTATTCTTTTAGCGAATATAATAAGATTAGACTCTGTGTTTTTGATAGTAAATAAGATGAACACTGTGAGTTGTCTAGTTCTTACATATACTGACAAATGATTCGGTTTTAAGAAAACATATTCAGAAAATTTACAGCAACTTTTGCAAAGTCCTACAAAAACTTTCCATTCAGCAATGTTATAATAGCATATTTCTAACCCAACTTGAACGGGTTGAGAAGGAAAACAATAGATATTAATCATCTGATTTGATCAAATATAAAGCGTTCACTCTAATCTTGACATTTAATTCCAGTGAAATAATTTGACTATGCAGTACTCAGGGACAAAAGTGCAGGACCATAAATATAGTTAAATAACAGTACTTAGTTACTTTCGATAAACATCCTTCCAGAAGTGTTCCGGTTTCGTGAGAAATACCAGTTAGAAACACAATGCGCTTTCATTTACAATTAGCATTAGTACTGTATATTTTGTACCTTAAACTGTTTGCTATTATACACACTCTTCGAATGCTGTGGAATGTCCATATTGTACCATCGACATAGTAACAGTTAAATTGGGCATCTAACCTAGGCAATGATTTAAGTATCATCTCTCACTTAGCACAGATGACCCTAAAACTTAGATGTTATAATCGCACGCCAAATGTTACCACAGTGAAATACTCTAGATCTGCACTTACAGCACTTGAAATTAGGGAGCCGCATTGGCTCGGTGGTTAACCTATTGGACTCGTGGCCAGAATGGTGCGGGTTCGATTCCCACCATAGGATCAGTCTCAATCGGCTACTGTGGCAAGGCACTTTATTTTCCTCATCATGATATAACATTGATGTGTTGCATTATGAGGAAAATAACGTGAAATATAAATTTGAGGACAAATATTTAGAAATGTAATAATTTAATGGTTTGGTTGGTTATATCATGCCGAGAAAATGGGAGCTAAGTGCTTTCCCTGTGACACATCGAGGTAGCCGACCCTTGGAATATGAGTCTACCAACTTAGCTACCACTGCACCCTCAAAATGAATAAATTTACCGGGATCAACTTACAACTTGAAGTGAGCAACATAAACCATGATCTGTCGGGCATTATGCGACGGCAGATATGGGTCAATGCTCTGGATGTACTCGGGTTAGTACAGTAGTTGGTTGACAACTCTTTTATAATCTCCGAAGTAAAAAAAATACGTGAAGGATTCACGTAAAGCTCATCCATATCCCATTAAACAAATTGAAGTAGATATTGATGGGTTTCATCCTTTATCCTTCCATGATAACAAGAAAACCATGGCTGCAAATTGATACAGCTCGCACGGTTCAGACTCGAGGAGTGAGGTTTACATTTGATTTCAAACACAATTTGATAGTGCAATCATCCCAAGGCTGACAACATTTTTGTGGGAAGAAATCCTTAGTTTGGTTACGAAAATCATATCTTTAAAAATTTGTATCTATAAAAAAAGAAACCCTTATTTTGCTAAAAAGATCATGATTGTAAAATTTCTTAAATTTTCAAGGAATCAATTCGTTCATTTCTAAAATAAGAGAAAACATAATGAAAAGTACAACGATGAGTGGGTAGTATACAGGATGGATTAAACAAACGACCATAAAAATACACACACTGGATATAAACCTATTGGTCCAATAATAGTATAGCATTTATATCTGTAATAGTGTACAAGCGTCTATGACCAAGTGGTCTAAAGCGTAGGTTTAGAATGGTTAGCTCTTAATTCGGCAAATGTGGGTTCGAGTGCACACTGAGGTGAAGGATACACCTTCCGTATGTACTCGCAGATCTGGGTCTGTGCAGTTTGTTATGAGAAACGGTTTAACAAACAACATAGACCCTCATTTGCTGGCGCATTATGCGACGGCAGATCATGGTCTATGTTGTTTGCAGTTGGATTCCACTTATAAGCAAGTACACACGGAGGAGTATAGTACTCGATCAATGAAACTGGCATGTACAAGTATTATGAGTTTAAACAAAAAATGATGTAAAGTAAAATATTTCATATATCTAGTTGATACTTATGTAAATGTAATATATTATATTTTTTATTAGCCATGAATTACCGGTAATAAAACTGTTTCTGTAAATCGATTATTAAAATGTCAGGGTGTTTCGATGTTGACGAATGGAAATTTCATTATGCTTTCATTCCTTGTCGTTGGCTTGAAAGGAACTGATTTATATTTAACCAAGCATATTCTTCTTTACTAAAATATAGTCATTAATTGATCCCTTGGTAAGACCAAACTAAGCGACTGGCGTCATCGTCAAATTGTTAGAAATCTTTTGGAATAATTGCTATTGCATATGAAACGCGAGGGGATATGAGGTTGGGAGGAGGCAAATGCTCTTGGGCGCCATGCGAAAAGCGGGGAGGGGGGTGCCGACGTGAACATTTTTTATTTTATTTTGCAGCTTAAATTTTCATAGTATTTCACCTTCACCTTAGTCTAACGGGGGCAATTCTTCACAAGACTTATATGGGTGGGGGGTTTGGGGGGAGGAGGGAGTTTGGCAATTGGCATAAAAACTGTTCTCTGTAGCAAAGTGGGGGCGTCACTAAAGAGCATTGCCCCCAGGCGCCTCGGTAGAGGTGCCACTAAATAACATAGCCCCCGGGTGCCTCGAACCCTCGCCCTAAAGGCGTCTGCACTGAGTCGGTAATAAATCAGAAAATGTTAGGATTCGCCCCAGCAACCAATGTATGATTCATAAATATATGGGATCAGAGAACAAGATTCTTAGGTGCAATATTCAATTTTCCTTTGAAATAATCTAAACTTATATTCAGTGCAAGACCCCCGTCTTTAGCATTTGGCAAAATACTGTACACAATTAAATTGTATTCTGTATTCGATACTTATAAATACTTTATGTACGTAACTTGGTGATTGATATCAGGATAAAAACATTTTTAATATAAAAAGTTTGAGTTATTTACTGATGAATACAAAATAGTGTTCAAGTTGCTATAGTATGCGGGAAATGGTGAAAATTTATTCTGCCCGCTGTCCGATTCCATTTAATGCTTGTTCGCTAAATTATTGGGATGAAGCAACAATAAATTAAATGTATGCGCATGAAAAAATGGCGATCCAAATAGCAAGAAATGGAGGAGTATAGAAAGAAAAAAAAATGAGAGCAAGGATGCTAACGATTCTACAAAATATGACCACCACGAATTGTTTTTCCATGCTTTATTAAGTCATCCTTGTAAGAAATAATTATGAGATTAGAAAATCAATTTTAACCAGCAAGGAGTGAATGAAAGTTTTCCAAATAACGGCATTATTTGTTTCCAGATTAGTTTCATACAAAAAATATGCATTAGCACTTTTGAATTTGATAGATAGATAGATAGATAGATAGATAGATAGATAGATAGATAGATAGATAGATAGATAGATAGATAGATAGATAGATAGATAGATAGATAGATAGATAGATGGATGGATGGATGGATGGATGGATGGATGGATGGATGGATGGATCGATGGATGGATGGATGGATGGATGGATGGATGGATGGATGGATGGATAGATAGATAGATAGATAGATAGATAGATAGATAGATAGATAGATAGATAGATAGATAGATAGATAGATAGATAGATAGATAGATAGATAGATGGATGGATAGATAGATAGATAGATAGATAGATAGATAGATAGATAGATGGATGGATGGATGGATGAATAGATAGATAGATAGATAGATAGATAGATAGATAGATAGATAGATAGATAGATAGATAGATAGATAGATAGATGGATGGATGGATGGATGGATGGATGGATGAATAGATAGATAGATAGATAGATAGATAGATAGATAGATAGATAGATAGATAGATAGATAGATAGATGGATGGATGGATGGATGGATGGATGGATGGATGGATAGATAGATAGATAGATAGATAGATAGATAGATAGATAGATAGATAGATAGATAGATAGATAGATAGATAGATAGATAGATAGATAGATAGATAGATAGATAGATAGATAGATAGATAGATAGTTACTTACTTTCAATCAGTCCATTAAATTGTCTGATCCACTGTTTGCTAAGGATCGACTTTTTTCTCCAGGGTTTCATTTTTGCTTTTCTTTGAATAAAATAGTCTAATCATAATAACAGAAAATAAAAACTAGAAAAGACTCGTCACCGAAATTGGTAAGTTACAGACCTTGGTAACTCAGTGTGGCATTAATTGGCGTTATTCTGTGCATCACGGTTTTCTATAAAAGACATTTAGTTCTGTGTTTTAATTGGATTCTACGCTGATTCATTGTTAAGATGAAATTAAAATCCGAATAGAGATTTTATGTTCCGATATTTGGGTACATTCATGCATATTTAATTTCATTTCCAATTTCACTGACAAAACAGTGATTGCAAAACACGGACAAGAAAATAAATGTCAGTACCAAATGGTGACCACAAAATGCAGCCCACCATAAATTGTAAACATTGTGATTTTCTTTTCTTTAAATTTCAGTATGTAAAGAACTATTTTCATTCTCTCCAATGTCTTCTTTTCTTTCCAAAACAATTGCAAGTACTTTACAGTCTACTTTGATCATATTGACGTCGGATATTACCTAAAGAGAGTGCTTAATTCAAATTTAATGTCGACTATAAATTTGTTTATAGTTTCAGAATTTGCCCAGAAAATGGCGGCTGCTCACGAGTCTTTTTCCAAAGAAATCCATTCTCTTGTGATCACATTCCGGCAGAAAAATCGCGAACTGCTCCAAGAAAGGTAAAAATGACATGAACATGGAGGAATTTAAAAACAAAACAAAAAACAAAAAAAAAAAACAACAACAAAAAAACAAGGGATGAATAAAAAAGGATATAATGAATGAGAGCAAGCTACTCCAATAACATAACTTAACAAGGTATGCTGATCAAGCTACTCTAAGATATTATCTTCTGCAAAAAGGTAAACAGGACGTAGAAGTTGATTAATTGTCAAACAATGCATTAAGTAATGAATGAATAAATGAATAAAAAAGATCAAGCTAATTGATTGACTGAGTGATTTGTTTTCTTTGCTCGTTAATTTTTGTTTTGTATTGTTTGCTTTTTAACCTGCACGCATTACTATAAATACTTCGGCTGAATAAGAACATTCTTAGCTGCATTTGTTTTTTTGTTTTTTTTTTTTGTTTTTTTTTTAATGTAGAGGGCAATATAGTATAACACTAATCCGTCCGTCCTCTTTTTTCAGTAACTTTTTGGAAAGCCTTGATGGACTGAAGTAAAATTTGGTGCATTGATATGAACATTTTGTTTGAGGTCGATTTTCAACTCCTTTGCTGAGTAATATATTCTCCT